>APFE030646399.1:133973-148263 GCA_000404065.3 Pinus taeda
TTTAGACTTAGGAACTCCATTAAAAATATTAATTATTTTAATATCTCCCAAACCAGGTACAATCTGTCCAAACCATTTATGGGCCTTGGATATCTCATGTGCTTTAGCCTCTCCACCAATTTTCATGGCTAGAGCACATTCGATGCTACCCCAAATCAACACTCCCTCTTAGCGAGGACTGTGCTCTAGTAATGCTCCATACTGAGCATCACTCTGACTATACGGCATCGATACTTGTGTTGATGCTAGACCTCCCCACCCAACATCCTTTGCACTGCTGCATCCTGTACTGCTGCCCATGGCTCTGCCTCTACCACTGATGCATTTGTACGACAACTCCCTCTACATTTGTGCTACTGCTGGTCCTTCCTCCCAACACTGTATCTGCACTGCAACTCCCTCTGCATCCTTGCTGCTGTTGGTCCTTTCTCCCAACATTGCATCTGCATTGCAACTTCTTCTCATCATGCTGCATCGTGCTACTGCTGACTACTACTGCACTGCAACATCACACCCATTTTTGCTACTAAAATGGATTCTTTATCATCCCCATCTTTTCCCTAAAATATTCAAACTTTGTTCTTCCAAGGGCCTTGGTGAGGATGTCTGCTACCCGTTCTCCTGTAGGAGTGTAGCTTAACTGTACAACTCCTCGTTGGACACAGTCTCTGACAAAGTGACACTGGATGTTAATATGCTTTGATCGATCGTGAAACACTGGATTCTCAGAGAGCTTGATGCAATTCTCATTATCACACATGATCTTGGTTGCCTCCATCTTCCTTTTGAATAGATTCACAAGCAGTTTTCTGAGCCATATGGGCTCGCATGAAGCTGTGCTTGCAACCATATATTCTGCCTCAGCTAAGCTCAGAGCTATGGATTTCTGTTTCCTACTGCACCAGGAGGTCATTCCTGATTCAATGTTGAAACAATACCTAGAGGTACTTTTCCGATCCACTGAACTTCTAGCCAATCTGCATCGGTAAATCCACTCAATTTGATATCCTTACTCCTAGTGTACAAGAGTGCATAATTGACTATTCCCTGTATATATCTAAGAACATGTTTGGCTCCGGCCCAGTGTGCCCTCTTCGGCTCCACCATGAACTGACTGAGGGTGTTGATAGCATAACAAATGTCTGGCCTAATATTGAGCAGATACATTAGGGACCCTATGAGCTACCTATATAAGGTGGGATCAACATCCTTGTCTTCTGATGCTTCAATTTTCTTCCAGTTGGTGATCATTGGAGTAGCCGTGGGTCTACAATCCTCCATCCTGAATCTCTTCAGAATTTCTGTAGCATATCTGCCTTGTCCAAGGAAGATATCCCCTTATTGCTGCCAAACTTCCAACCCCAGGAAATAATGCATCTGTCCCAAATACTTATTGTCAAATTCTGTGGCTAGATTCTTCTTGTAGTCCTCGATGAACCTGGATGATCTTGTCAAGAAGAAATTATCCACATATAATACTAGGATTAGAGGCTCATTCTCTACAACTTGATAGTAGGGATTTGGATTTGCGTCGCTCTTGACAAACCCCATCTTCTGCAAGTAGCCATCGATTCAACCATACCATGCTCTAGGTACCTGTTTGAGCCCATACAAGGCTTTCTTCAATCTACATACATGAGACTTCTTTTCATGTGTCTCAAAGCCTTCTGGTTGCTCAATGTATACCTCTTCTTCAATCACCCTGTTCAGAAATGTCGTTTTGACATCCATCTGATGAATCTCCCATCCCATCCGTGCTGCAAGAGATATGATGGTTCTAATAGATGTATACCTGGCTACTGGGGCGAAGGTCTCTTCGTTGTCAATTCCTTCCTTCTGAGCAAGCCACAAACCTGGCTTTGTATTTTTCCACACTGCCGTCTGTAGCGTATTTAATCTTGTAGATCCATCTCGAACCTACCACCGATCTGTCTTGAGGCCTTGGCACTACCTCCCAAACATCGTTCACCATTATGGAGTTGTACTCCTCTACCATCGCATCCAACCAAACCTGATGTTGAGCAGCCTCCTGAAAACTGGCAGGCTCCCTGTCCTAAGCTACTAATGCCTGAGATCTATCTGGTTGTTTTCACTCGCTCTTATTGTTACTTGGTGCACCGATGAAACCTTCTGCATCTCACAGAATCTGATGAAGTTACTAGTCTCCTTCAATGTGTTCTCCAACTGACCCTCAAGCCTCTTCTTATACTTTTCCTGTTGGTCCTTCAACAACCGAGATTAAATATCTAATCAACGGCTAAGATTAGATTTCGCTTGATCCATGACTTTTGGAACCTTCTAACCCAGTTTTATATTAATACCCATTAATATTTTATTTCTCCTAAATTTAGACTTAGGAACTCCACTAAAAATATTAATTATTTTAATATCTCCCAAAACCGGGTACAATCTGTCCAAACCAGTTATGGGTCTTGGAGATCTCAAGTGCTTTAGCCTCTTCACCAATTTTCATGGCTAGAGCACATCCGATGCTACCCCAAATCAACAGAACAGTCGGGATCTAGTGCCACAGCTGAGGTGTGAGATCGGGAGGCCAAAGGGCCGAAGTTTCCAACCAGTAGAGGATCGAGAGGAGGTGCAGCGCAGTCCCAATAGCACTGACGCAGTAACTGCGTGGGTGTGACGTAGTACTGCACAGAGGCAATGCAGAGGCTCATTTCCAGCGTAGATCAGTGCCGAATCTTCCAGTGAGGGTGAGATCATCTCACTACCTTCTTGCCGAGTTAGATCTCTGTATAGGATTGCCAGTTTGGGCATCTGAAGAATTGTATTCAGAAAACTACTACTTAATAATACAAACCCTCAGCTATTGCACTCGTTTTCCTGCATTGGGTTTTTCCGGGGACATTTGTCCAAAAACAATGGTGTCCATTGTGTGTGGTGTATTTCTTCTTTCTCAGTTCTTGTTTTCGCATATAATTTAATTAGTGAAGGCGACAGTGTATTGGTTTCGATATTTACCCTAATACACAGTAAATAATTTGTTCAGTTATTTAACAAATAGAAGAAACTTAACCAATTGTTGCAGTAGAAATTTGGGTCTCCAAATTTTCACAGATGGTGTACATTGGCCTCTAACTTGGGCACTATCACTCTGCGTTCCAATAGACCATAAATGCCCAATGCACTATCCACACTTGGTCCACTCTCACGCTATCCTCCAACAGAGCACGAGTGACCAATCCTTGCTGTAGCACCTGCTCCTGGTTAGGGCATCCAACCACCTAGGAAACCCTTCCTCTTGGCTGCTAATAGACTTCCAAAGTGTCCTCTCCTAGGACACCATCCACTAGCATCAATTCAACCTTAACACATCAATACAATACATAGTGTGCAGCTTCTGTGCCACCCTGGTGCAGTTTGCTACATGCTCAATCTTCACTCGCATTCCAGCACTCCTGCATTCTTGCACTCTCTTAGGACACCATCCACTAGCATTAATTCAACTTTAACACATCAATACAATACATAGCTAGCCTTGTGCAACTTCTGTGTAACCCTGGTGCAGTCTGCTACACGCTCAATCGTCACTCGTATTGTGTGCACTCGCATTCCTACACTCGCGCGTTCTTGCACTCGCGCGTTCCTGCACTCGCGCGTTCCTGCACTCGTGTGTTCCTGCACTTGCGCGTTCCTACACTTGGACTCCTGTACTCGCGCGTTCTTGGACTTGCACGTTCTTGCACTTGCGTTGCCTGCACTCACGCTTGCTTGCACTCGCGCTACCTTTCTTGATGTGTAGACTATGAAAGATGCTTTCTTGGATGTCTCAAATGACTCTCCTCCACCTTATATTTATACACAATGCAAGGGCTCCATCAAATGACATGTGTGGGCTTGACAACTTGTCACAAGGTCTCTAAACGCCTAGCCGACCTTGACCAAACCTACACATTAACTTCAAAAATTCATATCTCAAGTTCTAGACCTCGGATTTGAGTGATTTTCGATGCTTCTTGGTTGCTCTCAGGATCCTCTATCACTTCAAATCATCACATGTCCAAAACGCCTCATGGATTCACACCCATATGCTCAGGTGCAAACCCCACATGCTTGGGTTCCACGCCCACAGGCCACACTTGTGTGCCAACTCCTCCACAACCCTCAAGCCTAGGGTTTGGAGTACCTCCCAAGCTACAAATTTCAACACTCCCTCTTAGCGAGAGAGGTACTTCCAACACTAGGAAGTCTCCATCAATATCGGCTACACTAGCTCATCTAGCATCCATCACTACAACGTACTCTGTAGAACGAACCCTGCAATCTCAGTAGTGCCTCTGCATCATTACATCTGAACCTGAAGATCCCAAACCTCCATAGTGTTGCTCCCTCTAAGGCTAGACTCCCTCTAAGCCTACATGTTAAAATTGGCAACTAGGGCCAAATTCCACATGGGTCATCTTATTTATGACAACTGATATTTTTATTAGATTCCTCTCTCAGAGAGGTGTAGGATTGATATGAAGATCATCCGATTCTGACATGTACAAATGAAGATATGAATTTATTTATATTATGGACAAATTGTTAAGGTCGGCCAGCAAACTCATGTAGACTCAGAAGCCCAACAGTGACGTCTATTCATCCTCAACGTTTGCCTATAAATACATGATGCCTCCTCCTCATTTGGACACACTCATCTTCACACATCTCTCTCTCTCGTCATCTGATTGGGTACAGAATTTTGTGCAGCTTCTCTCTCCACATGTGCGAAGGAAAGGACAGAGTTTTTCTGTTTCAGCATTGACCAGGTTTGACTGAAAGTTTCAGAGGCTGTTTTGGGCTGCGTTGACCAAGAGTTGACCTGTTTTAGTGCGATTTTGGGTGGAAGAATTCTGTCCTAGCAGGCTGCAGATATGGGCACAAGAACCGAGGCAATATGACCTCTGTTTTGACCAACATTGACTTTTCTAAGGCTGGCAGCAGGCTTGACTTTTGTTGACCAGTTTTGACTGGACTTTTTTGGACTATTTTGGGCTGATTAGACTTGCTATTGGAGGCTGGAGTTGACAAGGTTTGACCAAGCTGAATTGAGGAAGAATTTTGCCATGTTGACCAGTGTTGACTTTTCTGCTTAGGGCGTTTTTGCTGCTGTTATAAATTATTAGAATTTGTAAATTGTACTGTCTCTCTCCGCTGAACTATTGAAGACTAAAAAAAGATTTGATAAAGGGTTTCCCCACATTGGGGTTTGTCCTTGGCTGGTGCCACATCTTGTGTCCTCTTGTCTTGGTTTGTCTTTTATTGTTAATGTTTATGTTCTATCAACATTTTGCTTACATGTTTATGTGATTGCTAAACTGAAATTGATATTGGACTCATAAAGAAATTGAAGTGAAATTTCTCTAAAGCATAGAACATACCATTGTTGCCTAAAATTAACATGGTATCAGAGCGGAGGTGAAGACAAAGCCCAAGCAAGAGTGAAAGAGAAATCAACAAAGATAGTTGGACAAGGACAAAAGACTCAATGGGTTCCTCATCCTACTTCTTGGCTGAAGACAAGCTCCATGATAAATCTGACTATCATGGTGGACGATGTCTCTTGATTTGACCTTGGAAGAGAAGGAAGTGATGGATTATGTGCATGGTAAAATCCCTGAGCCTTCTTCAAATGCACTGGCTGCTGCGAAGACCAAGTACAATAAGGCTAAAGTCAAAGCAAAGAGGACTATCAGGGATTCTATTGACAAGCATCTAGTGGCCTATATCTCCGAATTTAAGACCTCCAAGGAGATATATGATATGTTGGTCGACATGTTCAAGGTTAGTAATGCTAATCAAATTCTCTTTCTCAAGAATAAGTTGAAGGATATTAAGAAGGGCAAGGACAAGGACATTCAATCCTATTTCTTGAGGATTACTGAGATCAAGAATGATCTACTCTCGATTGGAGAAGTCATTCCTTACAGGGAACTTACTCTCACCACTCTTGGAGGACTCCCACCTGAGTGGTATGTATTTAGAACCACTATACTCCACAATGATCGAATTCTAGGGTTGGAAAAATTGATGTCTAGATGCATTCAAGAAGAAACAAGAATGGTGGAGCAAGTAACGCCTTCTAATAGAAGCAACCCCACTGCATTCTCCGCTCATGCTAAGAGGAAGAACAATGCAGGTTCAAAGAAGCAAAGTCAAGGAAGACTGGGATTCAAAAATGGAAGGAAGGGAAGATGCTTTGTTTGCAATAAGTTTGGCCACTATGCAAGGGAGTGTTCTAATAGAAGGGATAAACCTCGAGTTGATGACTATCATAAAAACTCCAGGGGCAACTTCAACAACAACGGTCAAAGGAATCACAGGTCCAATGGCAAAGGAAAGAGGAATGTGGGACATCAAGGAAATGGTCGACCCTCTAAGAAATCAAGGAAATCTAGGTATGATGCATCCAATGTTTGTTAACAATAAGCAAAAAGAGTACTGTCTTATATCGGCTCTCTCCAGTGCCTGTCCTCCGGAAACTTTGGGAAATCTGCTGATTGATAGTGGTGCCTCAAGGCACTTCACCGGATACAAGGAAGCCCTCTCTAATCTGATAGAAAAAGAAACAAACTTGGAGATCATCCTTGGAGACGATGCCACCTATCCCGCGAAGGGAGTAGGGGGAGTAGCGAATGTTACCCTTCAATTGAATCAAGGTAACACTATTCATTTGCAAGTACTATATGTACCCGATCTCAAGAAGAACCTAGTGTCCATTTTAGCAATGGAAGATAAAGGATTGAATGTGGTTTTTATCGATGGAAAGGTACATAAAGAAATATCAAGGATGCTTTTACTCTTGGGTTCAGGGTTGACAATTTGTATCAAGTTGGAGGAAGTCCATTGGGAGCCATGTCTTGCGGCACATCTCTACAATCTGAACTATGGCATCGGAGGTTCACCCATCTTCATTATAAGCCATACCCGATGTGAGACAGATGGTGACAGGTATGCCCGAGTTCAAAGTAGAGCATGAAGGTGTATGTCTGGGATATGCTGAAGGAAAGCTTACAAGGGGACCATCCCCCTCAAGTAATATCAAGACCATAAACATATTGTAATTGATCCACTTTGACATATCTGGTATGATGCCCGTAAAATCCTTGGGAGGATACTTATATTATCTCACCTTTGTGGATGATTATCCTCGCAAGACCTGGATCTACTTCTTGAAGAAGAAAGATGAAGTGTCCACTTGGTTCCGACATTTCAAAGCGTTGATCGAAAACCAATCCGGGAAGAAAATCAAGATATTGAGGACTGATAATGGGACCGAGTATGAATCCAATGAATTCCAAGATTATTGCTGAGAAGCTAGCGTTAAGAGGGGGACTACAACGCCATACACTCCCGAGCAGAATGGTGTGGCTGAAAGGAAGAATTGCTCAATTGTAGAAGTTTTCTGTGCCATGCTTCATGATCAAGGCCTTCCGAAGTTTCTCTGGGGTGAAGCTGCAAATATTGCCGTGTATGTTCAAAATCAATGCCCTCATCAAGCATTAGACTCCAAGACTCTCGAAGAAATGTTCATTGGTAAGAAACACGATGTCTCTCATTTTAGAATTTTTGGAATCCCCATATATTTCCATGCGCGGAAAGAGTAAAGAAGCAAATTGGGTGCATCTGGAAAGAAAGGAATCTTTGTGGGCTATAGTGAAAATTCTAAGGGAAATAGAATTTATGTCGCTGGTCAAAAGGAAGTTCAGATAAGTCATGATGTCACTTTCGACAAAGATATGGCCCTTAGGAAGATCAACAACCTTCCTATCCTAATGAAGGACAAAGAAGATGACACAGGAAATCAGGGTGAAAAAGAGGACGAAATGATGCCTGCTGTTTATGAACCTATGGATCTTATTGATCCGCTCCCTCATGAGCCTTCCTCCTCCAAGAGGAGACCCTCATGGCTTAGGGAGACTCTCAAAGATGCTGAGAGGCACATTGCACCAAGGGGTACTTTCCGTGAAAGCAAGAAGCCAAACAGGTACGAAGGATATTTGTCCACCATGAGCACTATCATTCAAAATGAGCCTTCATCATTCGAAGAAGCCATGAAGCAACAAGTATGGAAGGATGCTATGAATGAAGAATATGAGTCAATTATGAAGAATGATGTCTGGGATGTGGTCCCTAGACCCCAAGACAAATCGGTTGTCACTTCTAAGTGGCTCTACAAAATCAAGCATGGAGCTGATGGAAATGCAGAAAAGTTCAAAGCTTGCTTTGTTGCTCGAGGCTTTTCTCAAAAGGAAGTTGTACCTGTTGCTCGATACACCACCATCCGCTTGATCATAACCCTTGCTGCCTCACAAGGATGGAACCTACATCAGATGGATGTCAAGACCACCTTCTTGCATGGTTCAATCAAAGAGGAAGTCTATGTGGAACAACTCGAGGGGTTTGAAGTTCATGATCGGGAATTTCATGTATGTAGGTTGAAGAAAGCTATCTATGGATTGAAGCAAGCACCCCGAGCTTGATATGAGAGGATCGATAACTATCTGATGAAGCTGGGATTCACTAGAATTGAAGCCGGTCCGAACCTTTACTTTAAGGTTGAAAATGATAAACCTCTCATTCTGGTACTTTATGTGGATGACCTTTTTTTTGATAGGTGCAAACCCTCTCATTCACAAATGTAAGAGGGAGTTGGCTTCTGACTTTGAGATGAAGGACCTAGGACCGATGCACTCTTTCCTAGGGTTGGAGGTCTGGAAAAAGCCAGGTGAAATTTTCCTCTCTCAAGGAAAATATGTTGTGAAGATATTGGAAAGATTTGGGATGGTGGACTGCAAGCCTGTGACTACTTCGATGGAACTTAACTTTAAGAATTTATATGGTAGTGCTATTGGACCTGAATTGGGAAATGCTTCTGAGTATTGTCAACTCATAGGAGCATTGATGTTCTTGGTGAACTCCTGTCTGGACATATGTTTTGCAGTTAACACATTGAGCCAATACATGTTTGAGCCTCAGCGTATACATTGGAGCGCCACCAAGAATCTTCTGAGATATCTTCGGGGCACAATCATTCATTGATTGAGATACACTGCCAGAAATGTGAGGCTACATGGTTATTTTGATGCTGAATGGGCTGGCAGTGTGGTGGACCGCAAGAGCACTTTTGGATGTTGTTTTTCTTTGGGTTCTGCTTCGATATCCTGGATGAGTAGGAAGCAGAAATCGGTTGCCTTGAGCATTGCCGAGGCCGAATATATAGCTGCTAGTATGGCCTCCTGTGAAGATGTCTAGTTGAGGAAGCTCTTTAGTGAGCTATTTGGACATGTGCTGGATACCACCGTGATCTTCTGCGACAACCAGAGTGGGATGCGATTATCAGAGAATCCTGTGTTTCATGGTCGCTCCAAGCATATAGATATTAGGTACCACTTTATCTAGGATATATGGTACAATGAGGAGCAATAAGGCTCCATCACATTGGGACCGATGAGCAGGTCGCCGATATTCTGACAAAGCGCCTGGGCAAGGTCAAATTCTTGGCCTTCCGAGAACGACTTGGAGTTGTGGAGAGACCCTCTTATGAGGGTCTTGTATGAGATGGACATTGAGCTTTGGGAGCTTCGGGGGGCTTGGGGTACTTCTTGGAGCGGTGAGCAACCATAGGGTGAGTGGTTTAGCCTTACCCTAGTGGTTTGTTGTGTACAGGGTGAGTGGTTCATCCTTCCCCTGTGATACCCCTTGGCGACATGTGAGCCGAGTGGTCCATCCTTCTCCTACCGAGAGATCCTACCCATGCAGTCTGGGACTCGTGGGAAGTACCTCTCATCTGGCCAATGAGTAGGGAAATGAGGATAGGGACCATAGTACTACTGATGGACGCATCGTGTACTACCATACTCCCTATGCGAGGATTTCCGATATTGATCTGGGATCAATGGGAACTGACTTCAAGTCAGTGAGAGTGGTATAAAACACTCTCTTTTGATTGGGACTGACTTCGGGTTAGTAGAGAATGGTATGATACATTCTCAATCACTGCTTCTTCTTCATAGTTCAACAAAGCAGAGCAGTGCATTGATGGCAGAGATAGTACAGATTGGCAGATGGATTAGCATGTGGAGATCTCCCTAGTTGAGAGGGAGTGTTAAAATTGGGAACTAGGGCCAAACTCCACGTGGGTCATCTTATTTATGACAACTGATATTTTTATTAGATTTCTCTCTCAGAGAGGTGTAGGATTGATCTAAAGATCATCTGATTCTGACATGTACAAATGAAAATATGAATTTATTTATATTATGGACAAATTGTCAAGGTTGGATGGGAAACTCATGTAGGCTCAAAAGCCCAATAGTCACGTCTATTCATTCTCAACGTTTGCCTATAAATACATGATGCGACCTCCTCATTTGGACACTCATCTTCACACATCTCTCTCTCCTCATCTGATTGGGTACAAATTTCTGGGCAGCTTTTCTCTCTACACTTGTGAAGGAAAGGGCAGTGTTTTTCTTTTTCAATGTTGACTAGTTTTGACCGAAAATTTCAGAGGTTGTTTTGGGCTGAATTGACCAAACGTTGACCTGTTTTAGTGCGATTTTGGGTGGAGGAATTTTGTCCTAGCAGGCTGCAGATTTGGGGTGGAGGAATTTTGTCCTAGCAGGCTGCAGATTTGGGCACAAGAACCGAGGTAATCTGACCTCTGTTTTGACTAGTGTTGACTGTACTATGGCTGACCGCATGGTTGACTTTTGTTCAATTTTGACTGGACTTTTAGACTATTTTGGGCTGATTAGACTTATTGTTGGAGGACTGGGTTTGACCAAGTTGAATTGAGGAAGAATTCTGCCCTGTTGACCAGCGTTGACTTTTCTGGTTAGGGCTCTTTTGCTGCTGTTATAAATGATCAAAATTTGTAAATTGTACTATCTCTCTTTGCTGAACTATTGAAGACTAAAAGAAGATTCAATTAAGGGTTTCCCCACATTGGGGTTTGTCCGTCTGGTGCCACATCTTGTGTCCTCTTGTCTTCTACTGTTTATGTTTATGTTCTATCAACATTTTACTTACATGTTTATGTGATTGCTAAACTGAAATTGATATTGGGCTCATAAAGAAATTGAAATAAAATTGCTCTAAAGCATAGAACATTCCGTTGTTGCCTAAAATTAACACTACACAATCTCCATTGGCCCAGTCCTATAAGAACTCATCCTCCTGGATCAAGTTGTTGAATTTTCTAAGTCTGTCATTTAGAAACCCTCCGTGCACTTTACTGATTTATTCCTACCTACTTGTTCTGTTACTTAACAAGTTATTTACAATGTAAATACTGAAAATAAACACTAGTGCATGCTCAACATATTACAGATCATCAACTGAAGGAAACAGAAACAAGCACACAAACTGGCACCGTTATTTTTGGACCAATGTCCCTAGAAAAACCCAATGCTGGAAAACCGATGCAACTATCTGAGAGTTTTCTTATTAAGCAATTTCAGAGTACAATCTGGGTGCCAAATCCGGCTTACCTAATAGAGAATGCCCTTGGTAGTAGTACCTCTTAGTCTGAGACAAATGCCCCGGCTGAAATCCCAGATAAACCCTCCGACAGTGCCTCAGTTCAATTTGCCCCAGAAACCCTAGCGTCTACCTTTCTGGACTGTGTCAGCCTCTCTCTGCCCAACGCTAGCCCTGCGTCACCCTGAATGGGCCTACGTCAGCCTCAGGAGGCCTTGTGTCAACCTTCTGGTCCTGTGCGTTAGCAACGCTGGCCTCTCTAAAGCATTGCGCAGCTCTTGGCTGCCTCTGCGTGGTCTTGCGTGAGCCCTAGCTGGTTTTGCGTCACTCTCTCTGGCTTCTGCGTTGATCTCCTGACACTATCTCTGCCTCTTTGTACTCACTGCCCTTCAGCTGCAACTTCAATCATTGATTCTATCTCTCTTAGCAAACCCCGCTTTAGAGAATAGAATGACTGATCATCTGGTGTTCTCTCCAAGTGACCCTCAAGCTTCCTCTTATACTTTTCTCATTGACATATCAATGCCCAAGATTAAGAGAGGCTGACGCAGTCCAAAAAGGTAGACGCTGCGGTTTCTGTGGCAGGTTGGAGCTGAGGAGCTACCAGAGGGTTATCCGGGGTTTCAGCCGGGACATTTGTCTCAGACTGAGAGGTACTACTGCCAAGGGCATTCTCTGTTGGGTAAGCCGGATTTGGCACCCAATTTGTACTTTGAAATTGCTTAATAAGAAAACCCTCAGATAGCTGCACCGGTTTTCCCGCATTGGGTTTTTCCGTGGACATTGGTCCAAAAATAATGGTGTCATTTTGTGTGCTTGTTTTTGTTTCCTGCAGTTGATGATCTGTAATATGTTGAGCACGCACTAGTGTTTATTTTCAGTATTTACGTTGTGAATAACTTGTTAAGTAACAGAACAAGTAGGTAGGAATAAATCAGTAAAGTGCATAGAGGGTTTCTAATTGGTAGACTTACAAACTTCAGCATGGTATCAGAGTGTGGTTGCAGATCACAGGAGAAATGAGGACATCTGCTGAGCGGAGCAATAGTAGCAAAAAACAGCTGTCCCGAGTGACAAAAGCTGTTCATAGCAGAGCAGCAACAAGGGAGGGGTGATGCAGTGCCGACGTCATCAAGGGTGAGCCAGGAAGAGGCAGCGCAGAGGCTAAGGGATGCAAAGGGAGGCTCACACAGAAGCTAGGAGGGCAGATGTAGTTGGCTGAGGAGGCTGTGGTTTAGGAGGCTTTCACCTTCAGGTTGCTGGGGTTTAGGAGGCTGTGGGAAAGTTGTAGAGCTGGTGGGGTACTATAGTCAGAACAATACCTAACAGGGCAAGGCCAAGGAGGAGGGAGTTGTTATCGAGGGTTTCTAGCTGAGAAATTCGGATCAGTGGTGCAGTTGCGCAGATGATCAGAGTAGGGGACATCTCGACATCAGTAGAAGGATTTCCAAGAGGGAAATCGAGACTCAGAGGGAGTCACATTGAGAACGTCTAGGAGGGAAGTAGAAAAGCAGCGTGGCACTACACAGAGTAAGAGACCAGGACAGACTGGACGGAGCCTCAAACTTCGCAGTCTAGAAGGCTAGAATCTTATCCGTACTTGATAGAAATTGTGTCAAGCACTTCGCCTTGAGGACGATAACGATCCCAGTTGACCGAGTTGATAACGACAAGTACGAGGAGGCAATGGCAAGGGCCAAGAGCATCATCCTTGACAGGGTCAAGGACCATGTAGTACCACACATTGTCGAGAAGGAAATGTCAAATGAGATGTGGGAGGCCCTAAATAAATTGTACCAGCATAATTCTGTGTAGAGAAGGATGTTATTAGAAAATTAGATGAGGTCATATCAGATGAAGAAGGGAGAACCGATCGACACCTTCCTCGGAGGACTGAATGAGATCCGAGATCAGTTGACTTCCATAGGAGCCACGCCAGATTAGGAATTGATGGTGAGGACAACCCTGAATGCAGTCTCAGAAGACTGGGAGGTATTTGTCCAGAGTATGCTGGGCAGAGGGACCCTTCCACCTTGGGAGGAGATGTGGGTGGCTCTTTGCCAAGAAGAGATCAGACAGTAGACCAAGGTGGGAAGCAACAGTAAGGGGATTAGAGTAAAAAAGGAGGAGGAGGAAGATGTTGCCCTAGCATCTGAGGGAAAGCAAGAAAAATGGAAGAAGGATCTCTCCAAGATCAAGTGCTTCCACTGTGGGGAGCTAGGTCATTATGCGACCCAGTGTCCAAGGAAAAAGAGTGAGGGAAAGTCTTCCGAGACTAAGGCAGGGCCAACAAGGGCAGAGAAGGAAGTGGAGACAGACGATGACTATGCCATGAGTGCACACGCACCACTTGAGTGTAAGTGGGGAGACATCATGCTGTAGTCAGACGGACTATAGGTGATGAGGGGTAGGCTCCTCGAGGTACCCAACCTCTTGGATTATACCTTTCTACGGGAGCCTCGAAGAGGAGTAGCAGTACTGGCGGTTGTCAGTAGAGACGGATGCAGATGGAGCAACAGAGAGAGCTACAATGCAGGATTCCCACGACAGGGCGAGGCTAGCAGGCTACAACAATGCGAGAAGCACGGGAGTGTTGCACCAGTGCAGGATGGCACAGAGAGGTGTGCAACAGTGCGAGATGCATGGAGTTGTTGCAGCAACATAGAGGTCAGAGTGATTCAGATTTAAACAAGAACACAACAAATTACAGAGATAACCATAAACACAGATATGCAGCGGAAATAATACTTCATTTCATTAATGTAAAATACTAAAATATGCTTACAAACAGTAATGGAAATAA
>APFE030646399.1:168613-191884 GCA_000404065.3 Pinus taeda
TTACCCCATTAATATTGTAGTTGCATCCCTTATTAATATTGTTGTGCCCCTATTATCCCCATATTGTTATTACTGTGCCCCATAGAATCCCTCTATTATTATTTTGTAGCTTTATATTATTATTGTTAGGTCGGCTGAGTTATATTGTGACTCCTTAGACTCCTATATATATAAAGGAGGTTTTGGCATTTGAATCATCAAAGAATTGTTCATTTATGTAATGTAAAGGAGGTTTCCCCCTTGAAGAGGATGAATTCTAAGGCGTTGATCTATCTTTTCTATCTTTTCTTGAGCTGGTTTCATAACATAGAGGCTGGTATAATTCAACCTAGTCAAAGTTCTTTCTCTGCTCCAGTAGTATTGGTGCACAAAAAGGATGGATCATGGCGCATGTGTCCAAATTATAGGGAGCTAAACAAACTCACTATTAAAGATGAGTTTCCCATTCCTGTCATTTATGAATTACTGGATGAATTGCATGGATCAATTTACTTCACCAAGTTGGATCTTCGTTTAGGGTATCATCAAATTAGAATGAAGATTGAAGACATTCCGAAAACATCATTTAGAACTCAGGAGGGTCATTATGAATTTTTGGTCATGCCTTTTGGCCTTACCAATGCACCTTCAACATTTCAAGGTTTGATGAATTCCATTTTCAAACCATTCCTTAGAAAATTTGTGTTAGTATTTTTTGATGATATACGAATCTACAGCAAGTCTTGGAAGGATCATGTTGAACATGTTGACAGAGTGCTACAACTATTGGAGGAGAAACAATTATATGCAAAAAGATCCAAATGTTTCTTTGGAGTACAAGAGGTGGACTATTTGGGTCATTTTGTATCTTATGAAGAAGTTAAGGTAGACCCTAGCAAAATAAAGCCATTAAGGAATGGAAAATCCACACATCCATAAAGCATCTGCGAGGATTTCTTGGGTTGACAGGGTATTATCGCAAGTTTGTTAATAATTATGGGAGAATGCAGCACCTCTAAAACATTATGAAGAAAGAATGCATTTTCATGGACTTCAGAAGCAACAAAGGCCTTCGAACATCTTAAAGAGGCAATGTGCCAAGCACTGGTCTTAGCTACACTGGGCTTCATAAAAATATTTATTGTGGAATGTGATGCTTCAGGAAATGGAATTGGTGTTGTTTTAATACAAGATGAAAGACCCATTGCTTTTGTAAGTTGTTCAATCAAGGGAAAGTTTTTACATAAAGCTATTTATGAGAAGGAAATGTTGGAAATACTACATGCACTTAAGAAATGGCAACTTTACCGAATGGGAAAACACTTCAAGATAAAAATGGATCATGATAGTCTTAAATACTTTTTAGAACAAATATTATCTATAGAAAAACAAAAAAAATGGGTCATAAATATATTGGGTTATGAGTTTGACATCATCTATAAAAAAGGGAAGCAAAATTTTGTTGCAGATGCACTGTCAAGAAAGGATGAGGATGTGGAAGCATTATTTTGTGCTATTTCTATTATCCATCCAGATTGGATAAACGAAGCAAGGGATGAATGGAAGAAGGACGAAGAAGTGTGGTCACTCATTCAAAAGTTGCAGAAGATCCCAATTCAAACAATATTGCTAGAACTTGAAGAGGAGGGTAAATTCATATTGGAACCTGGAGCAATCACAAAAACAAGAACCCAACAGCTATGAAATCTATCAATTTCAGAGTATCTTATCAAGTGGAAAAACTTACCCGTTGAAGATTCCCATGGGAGGAAAAGAATATTCGACAGAAGCATCAAGAACTACTCAAGCATTGAGGACAACACTTTTTGAAGGAAAGGGGCATGTTAGGCCCTATACTACTAGTGTAACCCCTTATTGTTATTAGTACAGCCCCCTTATTATATTGTTGTACCCATGTAGTCCCCATGTTGTTACTATTGTGCTCCATAGAAGTCCACTATTGTTATTATTGTGCCCTTACATTATTATTGTTATGTCGGCTCTGATTATATTATGACTCCTTAGACTCCTATATATAGAAAGCAAGTCTTGTCATTTGTATCATCCAAGAATTATTCATTTGTGTAATGTAAAGAAGGTTGCCCCCTCGAAGAAGTTGAATTCTAAGGTGTTCAACTATATTTTCTATCTTTTTGTGAGCTGGTTTCATAACATTCTAAAATGCAAGCAAAAGAAACTATCTTAATCCTATCTCAATTAAGTAGATATAGATCTAACCCAACCAAGAGCAAGATATTTAAAGTATTGGAATTTAAATATGTCTTGTTTATAATGAATATCAAATTAATGAAGTAGTTCAATTAACTGACATGATGGATACTAAAACACATCCTATTGAGACTTCTTAACTAAAATAATCAGTCAACAACGCTCAAAAAGAAGTTCTCAGAATGATTTTGATCATTTAATCAGTAACTTGAATTATTAAACAATAATATGCGAAAGAAGTTCTTAACATATCACTATTCAACAAATCAGTTTTATAAGATAGATTTTTGAGTAAATAGTTACTCAGAAATCAGAATTTAATACATAAGAGTAGAGATAAATAATAACCTAAAATAGAGACAAATTATCCATACCGACAAAAGTGCACAAATATGTAAGTAAATTGACACAATTCTGTCATCATAAAATAAAACCAACATTTAAAACAATAGTATTCAAAATACCAATTTATTGAATCCATTTCTCCAGCTCCGGTCTCTAATAGTCCTTTATAATGCCTGAGCTTCTGCTTTCAAAACCAGAGCTACAATAGTGAAAATTCTGTTCATTATACATAACTCAAAATGTAAAAGAAAAACCTCAATAATCCCCAGATCTGAGATTTCTACTCCTCCCACCTACAACTCTAAATCTCTATTACAAAAATGCTTTTAGAATTCCAGAATTGCAAAGGAGAGCAGCCCTTAATTACAATCTGCAATTTTTTATTTATAATATTTCCAAAGGTATTTTTGAGAGGAAAGTTTGTTGAAGAACAATCTGCCCAATCCAATCTTATTTGCTCAAAATTCCAATCTTTAATTGCTGGAGTATTCTTATTGATTGAGATCCATTTCTCCATATCTCTTCTATTGTTTTCCTGCAAAAAGAAATTAAAATAGATTAAGATGTAAAAAAACAAAAAACAAAATGTCATTTCTGGCATTTAAAATAAATCCAATCAA
Organism: Pinus taeda; assembly: GCA_000404065.3. Taxonomy (NCBI): domain Eukaryota; kingdom Viridiplantae; phylum Streptophyta; class Pinopsida; order Pinales; family Pinaceae; genus Pinus; species Pinus taeda. The sequence goes on from APFE030646399.1 coordinate 171,787, forward strand.
ATGCAATTAATTAAATAATTGAAAATAAAATATAAGCTTTCTATTGTTGCTTGAGATGGTTTAATTGGCCAAGGATATCATTGACGAATGGATCTGCATTCAGAAGAGGCTTGGACAAATGAAAATACAGAAGATAAAATTCAGAAAATTGATTTTGTTTTAAAAATTCGAAGCTTGATCTTCTGCCTGATTTTCTAGTTAATAAGTGACCAAATCTGTTAGTGAAACCTCCTCAGAAATGTTCTCCTTGATTTTATTTTTCCAATGAGCCGTCTTGGGCTTCATTTGGCCAAGTATAACTCAACTTATGAGCTTCCACAGTTGATGGGTGAAATTTGACATAATTCTGGAATTTCTGTTGCTAGACTAAAAAATCAAAATTTTAATTAAAAATTTAATCTTAAATTAAACTCTAAATATCTAATAATTAACACTAATTTAATGGTTAATCATAAATTAAAACTAATTATTATAAACTATTTATTAATGAATATTAATCTAACTAACTAATATATATAATTAACTATTTATAAACTATTTAATATTAATCTAAATATAATTTATTATAATCTAATTAAATTAATTAATTTAAAATTAATTATTTTAAATATTAATTCTAATATCATATTATCACTACCCTACACTTTACTCATTCCATCATACGTATGAGTGTTAACTCAAAAAAACATAAGTTTTATGAAGACTATGTCAATGCCCTAAGCCCTTTGACTCCTTTGCAATCACACATCGGGAGGTGAGAGTTATCGCAGTTTTTTTTAAATGTTGCTATAAAGAATTTTCGATGTGATGTATTGATCGCATTATAAATTATATATATATTATATATATATATATTAAATTTTTTATTAATTAAATTAATTATATTTATTAATAATTAATTTAAGATTTAATATTAAATATCAATTTTTATTTTAGTTTTGTTTATTTTAATGAGGTTAAGTTATGAATTTATTTAAAGTGCATTTTTTTATCTAAATTACAATTATTTTGATAAAAATAAAAATATAAACTACAACGACTTTGACATTTTGGGTTTTCGAGATTAATAATTTATTTGAAAATTGAAGTAAATTGTTGAAATTCGGACGCTTCATGATTTGACCGTATAAGTAAAAAAAATGAAAAATGTTAGTAATAACTAACTAGGGGTTAATATTTAAAATAGATACATTATTGAACAAATTTAATTAAAAAATGGAATATTATACATTTTATGTTTTTTTAACCCAGACAACATAAATGATTAAACTTCAAAAGAGTGTCATTTACAAACCAGTTGGCCAAATGAGGTAAAACAAGCATCAATGGGAAGCTTATAAAAAAATCGATTTTAACAAAGCAATCAAAACAGAATCTAAAGAAAATGAAAAATTAACAAAATCATAGGATAATCAGCTTAATAAAAATCCTAAAAGGTGTTTAGCCAAAAACTTTATAGATATGGTCCCCATTATTTGAGGTGAACAAGCCAAAAATGTGGGGGTTGTGTTTTACTACAACAATGGTGACACACGGGAGAAGAACCAATTATCTCTATTTGATATGAATGAGATTTTCCTAAAATCAAAGTAAAAATAATTAAAGAAGAGAAAATTATTTTTGAAATGTTTGACTAGGTTCATTAGTTTGAATAAAAGCAAGAATCATCTTACTGTAATTTTTCTTAAAATTCCTCATAAATTAAAATATTTCAAAACTCTATATCAGTCCTTAATTAGTTGTAGAGATAAAGCAGGGGTCACTTTACAACTTAGCTTTTAAAATATACTCATTTGTCACAGGTAGAGCCACTACTGCCAGCAAACATTTATAGTCTTGACAGGGTTACCTTTTAATCATCAATGATTCAGAATCCCATCTATTTAAGAATTATTGACCTAGAGATAAATCCATTTATATATGTTTCTTTTCTTTGTATTTTTTTTTTGTTCTTAAAAGCCATTGTCCTGGTTTGGTAGCCAGATAGTTGACAATGTCATTCACTAGTTATAATTGGACTAAACAGGTTGACAATGCAATTCACTAGTTATAATTGTTTGCAACCATAAGCCATTACCCTGGTTTGTTTAGCAGTATTGGTAATGTCAACCTATTTTTCCCCTATGATCATGGTAAGCAGGCTCATGATGAGATCTCTTATCTTTTAAGTTTAAATATATTTTTGGATTACACTCTAGAAAAATATGAGTTTTTTGGATAGGGAGAATCATTGACTCCTTAAAAGTTAAGAATGACAATTTCAAAGTTAAATGTGCTTCGCTGTAAAGTGTCTTTACTTAGCTAAAAATAACTTTTCTTAACTGATAATAGAACTTTGAAAGATCTTAATAAAATATTGAAATCTCAAAATAATTACAATTTTGATGGAAAAAGAAATTTCTCAGATTTTATAATACTCTTTCAACTTCTCTTGTTTTGTAATCTCTTCCTTAAGTATGTCTACTTTTATAATAAGAAAAACAAATTTTATTAAGAGATTTAAAGAAAAAGCTAATAGTAGACTATTAACAATTTTTCTCTATGCATGCCGACCATTGTTAGGGAACAAAAAGAACTTCCATATAAATCATGACAGAGTCATTAAAATTAAAACTAAGAAACCAAAGGAAAAGAATTCTTAAGCTAAAGTGAAAAAAATCAACAAAAAAAAAAAAAATGAAAGAAGTTGAAAAGTGAAAGGAAAATCTAAGTTTTGAATGATAAAATTTAACAAGAATGTTTATATCAATGTCTCAACAAAATGAAGTAAAGGAAAATAATCATGTAACCATTCCTTCTTATGTCGAGATTTAAATAAAATTTACCTTGCAGGGTTGTAAGCATTTTAGGCTTTAGATAGCAGTGATGATAAAATTCATCCATAATAAAAAATTTATGTCTGGTGTCAATCTTCTTGTTTCAAAGCATCATTTTAATCATTTTCTATTAAAAGGAATGCTTAAAGAAACAAACAAAAGGTTCAAAAACTTCTTAGTGTAGCTGTTTCAAAGAAGATTATCATTGCTTCTTAAAATAAAACCAGGAGAAGAGTATAGGACTTCCAAGATGATTGAAAGCTTTTATGAAGAGCTGCAAAACAGATTTATGTATCAACAAAATTTTAAAAATAAAACTGAAACTAAAGTAATAAAATGAAAATTAATGAAATTGGGTACATGAATCTTACCATTGGATGATTGCATTTGATCTTACCTGAGAGGTATCAGTTTCTCCAATACTAGCTGACTTCTTCTTTTAGTTAACATTAAAAACATGAAGAAGTCAAACTAACCAATTTCTTATAACTCAAAATCATTATCTATTTTATTTAAACTAAAGCAAGCGGTAAAATATAAGAAATGGAATGTTTTGTGTTCAAGGGAATCGAAATTAAAACAAATTCATTAGAAATGAGAATGAGAATTTGCAGTAATGAATGTTCTCAAAATATTATAAGTTTCATATAAACTCCATGATTTTCTATAAATTGTCCAGAATTAATACCAAATCCAAGATAATGAAATTTAAATGTGAAGATAGAGAGGTCTTGGATTTCATATTTAATTATGGAATTATATATTTAAAACTGAAATATATGAGAAATCGAAATGATTTAAATATGCTGCAAATTTGTCATCAATTGCTTTAGTATCATAGCGGTTACCCAAATTGCTTTAAAGTATTTCATCCAACATAATGTCTAATCAGATGATTCGCATTGCATGTTTCTTCACCATGCTTAAATTTTAATCTGCAAAATTTCACCTTTGTTGATATGCATATATAGATTAAATTTTAATGGCATAGAGGCATGCATTGGAGTCTATCGCATCAGAGGTTGCAATGGCAAATTGCCAATATCATAACATGCGATGAGAATATATGCGTTGAGATAGAGCGATCATAATATTGAATAATTGTTATATCAAGGATCAGCGAATAGTCACATCTTGCTTTATACTTCACACATCGTACATTGCACATCGCGCATCACAGATCCGGAATAGTGATATAACCATGAACAAAAATGCGATGAAGCGATTGCGATATCGGCATATCGGAATATTAGTCATATTGGAAATGCCAATATGATTCTTGCAATAGCGAGAATGCGATGGATGATGTGGATTTTAGGTAGGACTGGCACTGGACCTCATACGAAATTGGCGATCAGCAATATTAAGTACACGATGTAAAATTCTTGATACGCTGATATGCGATGAAGAATGGACCCGATAGATTTAGAATGAGAATTTAATATCATATAGGATCTGAGACATCAGTACTTTTAAAATTATGGCTCCACCATTATTGCGATTGAACGGATGCGATATTTCTTATAAACTTGATTTAAATTTGATATTGGGTCTCGAATTATGCGGTCATCACAATATTGGTAAAGTCATTTTATCGGAGATCGGTGATTCAAGATAATGGAAGTATGTTCAACTAAAAACCTCTTATATGCGAAATGCGATATAGCATTTTATGAGAGAATGAGTGAGGTAACACATCAGAGGTTTTGCATCAACAATTTGTTATCAGAAAATGCTAAGAGCTACTTCAGATAAAATATTACGATACAAATGCTTGTGATATGGATGATGTGATATCATAATGAAATAATTGACGAAGATAAGCAGGATGAGAATATTGTAAATATATATTCACTGTAGTATTAGCAATATCAAAATAAAGTTGAAATGTTTCTGATATGAATACTGTGATGCTATTTTAAATTTCAATTGGGTTCTCTAATGAATAAAAGCAAAGCTAAAAAATGCTCAAATTTTAATGAATCACAAATAAAATTTCCCTCAACTTGTTCCAAATTTGAAATGGGTTTGCCACTTACTTCAAGTTTTGAAAACAAATGAAAACCTGCAAATAAAATAAAACAAGAAGAGAAAAATAATCTAAGGAAAAGAGAAACTAATAATATATGAAAATGAACTTGTAAATGCATACCTAGAAGGAAATTGTCTATAGATTTTACCTCATGAATTTTCAAATTCTTCCTTCGATTTATCAAAATTCTGACTTTGTTCAAAATCATCTCATTATTTATTCTAAATTAGAGTGGGCAATCAAGCTGAAGGAAATCAATTATTCATGTTCAGGAAATCTGAAATTCATAAAATTCACCATAAATAAATATAAAAATATGCTCCATTTTGAATTGAAACAACGATTTATTACCTCTGCTCATTCCGAATTAACTTGAGAAAAATTTGTATTGTTATAGTAACTGTTCAATACTGCCTTTAGTAAATAAATATGATGCGTATTGTAGCATCAAATAATAAACTGAAGATTAGAATGGGATAAAGCCACTAATTGTGGAAAAATATCAACACAGATTTGAATGTGTGCATACAGCAAAATGGACACCCTTAAGGTCATTTTAACAAATTTCGAGGAAGATAATATGAACTTCATGTGATTACAGTGAAAGGTTAGACTGACTAATAATGTTTGAATTGGAATTAAGCTTATAATAGACAATCATACATTTCATGGAATAATGAGATCATGAAGCTTTATATCCTCAACACCTTTAACAAATAGATTTCAAAAGAAAATCTTATAAGGATATTTCGAAATGGAGAAAAGTAGCTTTAAGGGGATTGGTGCCAAGTGCAATCTCAATTGAATTTATTCAAGACATTATTCAAAATAGGTAGAGTAGAGGTATTGCTGCAATAAATTTTGATTGAAATTAGGAAGCAAGAATTAGAAATTTTCTGATGAGAGGCAAATATTTCCCTGAACATGTATATAATATGAGAAGGGCTGATTTCTTGCTTTATTTTTTATCTACAGAACTATTAAGAATAAGTTAACTACATAAAACAAACTAACTAAATTAATTCTACTTCTATTCTAACCATATACATGAAAATGACTAGGTATAGTCATATTTCCAGTGTAACCATTCCCTTATTTTAATTCCTGCATATATGTACAGTTCAAATATTAGTAATAAAAATACAAATCTAATTGAACTAAGAAAATTAAATCTATAATCAGAATGTACAGTTATTATTAGCATCTTATTTACAATCACCTTCTTTTGAAATGTCTTTTCCAACTGATTTCCAATTGGATCATCAAAACCTGTATGGGTTTCCATTAAGGATTGGAAAATGTTTAAAAGAGGAGATTACAGGGCAGATTGTGGATATGAGCTTTTAAATGAAAGGCCTAGAAAAAATTGTTAGTGTTATGTGTAAGTGTTAAACTATTAACAATCTTCCATGAAGGAAAACTTCCAAACAATTTTCAAATAGGATAATAAAAAATAAATGGAAATCTGTCAAATAAAATGGAAAATTATTAATTGGATTAGATTGCTGGCCAAATTGTAAAAATACATTCTCTTGTTGACATTGCCTTTGAGAAAATAGAAGCTTTTGATAAAACATTAGCATTGATTGAAATTAAGATACTAACAATTTTTGATGTTCATGATTATAATATAAAACTTCAATTTCCTAATAGGGCAATGCATCAATTGAGTGTTCACTATTAAAGTGCTCAATATGTCAGCGTAAAGTATCAAAAATCAGAAATAAAATCTGATTTTAAATAAAATAAGTGAGGAAACAAAAATAAAATAAAATCACTAATTGTACAATGTTAGGCCCATATACTACTAGTGTAACCTGTTATTGTTATTAGTACAACCCCCTTATTATACTATTGTGCCCCATAGAAGTCCACTATTGTTATTATTGTGCCCCTACATTATTATTGTTATGTCGACTCTAATTATATTATAACCCCTTAGACTCATATATATAGAAAGGAGGTCTTTTCATTTGTATCATCCAAGAATTGTTCATTTATGTAATGTAAATTATGTTGCCTCCTCGAAGAGGTTGAATTCTTAGGTGTTGATCTATCTTTTCTTTCTTTTCTTGAGCTGGTTTCATAACATTTGGTATCAGAGCTTTGGATTCTAGGGTTTCGCTGCTCCAAACAGGTCATCCTGGCATTTTCGCTATAACTTTGTTTTGGCGATGTTTCAGAAGCTAAAAAAAAACCCATTTGAGAAGAAATTGCGTTGAATCTCGGGTCCGAATGTCATAGCTATTCGTGCTATATGTACGGAGATATGATCTGAGGAAGTTGGTCTTCTTGCAAATTCCTGAATTTCATTCCAAACAGGTGACCTGGGGAAAATCGTCATAACTTTCTCTCTAAGAATCAGATTGAAATTTCATAAGAAGGTATAGAAAGAGGATAGGCTGTAGTTTCTTATATATAATTTTCAAAGCCAAAGGTTGAAACAGTGACTTGTGGCACATCATACATGTTCGCTCTACTGAACTAGTCTATAATGTCATTGTGGGAGATTTGACATGCCTCTTTCTTGGAGAATCCAATTTGGATCAGACTAGTGGCATTGGAAAGAGGACATAGAGGGCTACTGCAGGTCACAAGTTTAGAACTTAAAGATCCGAAAGTACAAAGTTACAGTCGTTTCAAGATCGAGCTCCTAAAATCAAGAAAAAGCAAGATGAGGAAGTTTGATGGCAAGGATCCGGTAAATTGGATACTTCAGATGGAGCAATATTTTGATCTACATGGGGTACCACTGTTACAAAAGGTATGTATTGCATCTTCATATTTAGAACCAGATCATTTTTTATGGTAAAGGGCTTTGTTCTCGTAAACAACTTGTTACATAGTCAATTTTCATGGAGGAAATGATAGCACATTATGAAGATACAAAGAGCAACACCACAACAATTGGAAAGAGTCAAAGGGATTTGTTACAAAGTGGAAAGTATAATTATAGCAACAAGGAAGTCTACCCCTCAGAACTATGTTAATGGAAGTGTTGTTTCTTCTAGCCTTCCACAACCTACAAGGGTTACACCACAACAATTGGAAAAAAAAAAAGAGAAAAAGGGCTTTGTTACAATTGTGATAGCAAAAGCAGTAAAGGTCATAAGTGTGCTGAGAAGAAATTATTTTACATAGAGTATGGAGAGGAGGAAGAAAATAATCAACAAAAATCAAAAGAAGAGGATATACACCAGGACCTAACTTCAGAAAAAGAAGAAATGAATCCGACCATATCTTGTAAAGCATTGGCAAGAAGTACCACTCCTAAAACTCTCAAGATAGAAGGAAATATCAAGGAGAAAAGGGTTCAAGAAGTGAAATATCACATCAAGAAAGAGGAAATGAATCCAACCATATCTTGTAATGCATTGGCCGGAATTACCACTCCTCAAACTGTCAAGATGGAAGGACATACCAAGAAGAAAAATGTTCAAGAAGTAAAAGATCACATCGAGCATCAAGAAATGAATCTGACCCTGTCTTGTAAAGCATTAGAAGAAATTAACACTCCTCAAAATCTCAAGATAAAAGGACATACCAAGAAGAAAAATGTTCAAGCAGTGAAAGATCACATCAAGCATCAACAACAAGTTCTCCAACTTTTAAAGGATAATGCCACTTTGGTGCAGAATCGAATGAAACAACATGTAGAACAACATTGCAGTGAAAAAAATTTGTTGTAGGTGATTGGGTATTTTTACGGCTACATCTTACGAAAGCTATTTTTGAGAAGGAAATGTTAGTAATATTACATGCATTTAAGAAATGGCGACCTTACCTAATGGGAAGACACTTCAAGAAAATTTTTGTTGCAGATGCACTCTCAAGAAAGGATGAGGATGTGGAAGCATTGTTGTGTACTATTTCTATTATCCAACCAGATTGGATAAATGAAGCAAGGGATGAATGGAAGAAGGACGAAGAAGTATGGCCGCTCATTCAAAAGTTGCAGAAGATCCCAATTCAAACAATATTGCCATAACTTGAAGAGGAAGGAAAAATCATATTGGAACCTGGAGCAGTCATAGAAACAAGAACCCAATAGCTACTAAATCAATCAATTTCAGAGTATCTCATCAAGTGGAAGAACTTACCCATTAAAGATTCCACATGGGAGGACAAGAATTTTATACGGAAGCTTCAAGAACTACTCAAGCGTTGAGGACAACATTTTTTGAAGGAGTGGGGCATGTTAGGCCCATATACTACTATTGTAACCTATTATTGTTATTAGTACAACCCCCTTATTATATTATTATGCCCCATAGAAGCCCACTATTGTTATTATTGTGCCCCTACATTATTATTGTTATGTCGGCTCTAATTATATTATAACCCCTTAGACTCCTATATATAGAATGGAGGTTTTTTCATTTGTATCATCCAAGAATTGTTCATTTATGTACTGTAAAGGAGGTTGCCCCCTCGAAAAGGCTGAATTCTAAGGCGTTGATCTATCTTTTCTATATTTTCTTGAGCTGGTTTCATAGCATACAACTAATGTTACAACACAATTGGGATTGTTTTGAAATAATTTGTTTTCCACAAGGATTGGCCAGAATTATGGAATTTGAGTACTTTCCAATTCCAACTTGTGAATTAGAAAGAGAATTATGATTATGAGTAGGAATAAGAGCTTAATCATGATATGAATCATCAATTGGAATGTTTTCTCGAATGGTGAAATCATGAAAATAATTCGTTGCTCTAGAATGATAATTAGTTGGAATAATTTCTAAATTGAAATGTTCTTCATTCTCAGATGTTATTTGAATTTTATCATGAGGATATAAATCAATATCCTCAATGTCAGAGTAATTATCATAAACGACTTCACAATATTTTCTAGAATTCCCTTCGATCTCATCCAATATATCAAAACAAGGAGGAATCAAAATTTTGTGTTCATTAATGGCAAAAGAATGATTAATAATTATTTATCTATCTTGATAAAGACTTATTGGTAATTCATTTAGATCATCCTCTTTATTTTCTGAAATATCATTAATACCAAGAGGGGAAAAATTACCATCATTAAAAATATCAGGATAAAGGGAAAAATGTGAATCTGAAGTATTGCAATTAAAAATGTCTCTGTTTGAGAACTCTTGTACATCATGTTCAATGTAAATTTCATATTCTAGATCATTCCTTTGTGTACTCAAGCTTTCTTGAAGAAGACTGCTTTGCTGCTCTGATTTCGACATTTGTTCATCATAAAAAAATTCAGAAATTTGTACAACAGTTTGCATGTTATTATTTACTTTGATTGTTGCTTGCACTTGTTGATTTGCGATCTGATTTTCTGAATTTAATACAGAGCGATTTTCAGATTTCAATGCAACTCTTTCTCCAAAATTGTTGCTCTTGTTTTCTTGCATTTGATTAGAAATATTTTCCAAGCTTTGTGAGACCACTTCATCATAATTTATTTTCACATCCATATCGGAATTTTCATTTATGTTGGAAGGGGATAGAACAAAGCTTAAATTAATTTCATATGGATTGGGAATGGGAGGAAGAGAACAAATATATTCAAACCAATCTAATGATTTTTCTTTTGTAGGTTTATCTTCGATTTTGAATCTTAAACAATTCAAATGAAATCGAATATTAAAATATCTAATAGACTCATTTTCAAATCTTCACAAATATTCAATTTCATTACATACATGTTCATAATCATAGCTGTCAAATTTACAAATAAAAACTGTAACAAATTGATCCCAGCTGTGAATTGAGGCAACTGGAAGAGTTCTACAGCAGTTTCTGGCTTTTTCTACGAATGTGACAGTAAAATTCTGCATAAAATGCCTCCATCAATTCCTTGAAAATCATAATTTGAAACATTTTGAATAAATTGAAAGACATGATTAAAAGCAGAAGAATTTTTCTTACCATTAAACTTTACCTGAGACAAGAGTCTTACCACTTAGGGTGGAGTATTGAAAGATGCACGTCCATGGATACAACTATAAATTGTAAGTTTAAGAGGAGCCATCATGATAAAATAAAATGTTAAAATTGAAAAACTCCAATAGACAACAAGTTTCAGGCCCTCCTTCTAGCATCATTATGTTGAAGTCTCGAAAATCATTGCAACAACATGGGGGATAACCACCCGGTTTAGACTTTAAAGCAACTCCTTTTCCGTTTGGAGTAGTGGCTCCGACTAGTTTAACTAGGTCCAGTTACCTTTTCTCATTTTCCAATGGCTTTAAAATGTGACTTTCATTCACCAATAGAGAAGAGACATTAGATCAACCCTCTTGTTGATCAGGGAAGAAAGTGATTCTTAAGCTGATTTAGGGTTCAGCCAATCCACTACTAGAGTTTGCCTCTTTGGGAAGAGGACTTAAAAGAATATAAAAATTAATCTAAATGCAAACAAAAGAAACTATCTTAATCCTATCTAAATTAGGCAGATATAGATCTAACCCAACCAAAAGCAAGATATTTAAAGTATTGGGATTTAAATATGTCTTGTTTATAATAAATATCAAGTTAATGAAGTAGTTCAATTAACTGACATTATGGATACCAAAACACATCCTATTGAGACCTCTTAACTGAAATAATCAATCAACAATACTCAAGAAGAAGTTCTCAGAATAATTTTGATCATTTAATCAGTAACTTGAATTATTAAACAATAATATGTGGAAGAAGTTCTCAACATATCAATATTCAACAAATCGGTTTTATAAGACAGATTTTTGAGTAAATAGTTACTCAAAAATCAGAATTTAATACATAAGAGTAGAGATAAATAATAACATAAAATAGAGACAAATTATCCATACCGACAAAAGTGCACAAATATGTAAGTAAATTGACACAATTCTGTGTTCATAAATAAAACCAGCATTTAAAACAATAGTATTCAAAATACCAATTTATTGAATCCATTTCTTCAGCTCCGGTCTCTAATAGTCCTTTACAATGCCTAAGCTTCTGCTTTCAAAACTAGAGCTCTAATAGTGCAAGCTTTGTTCATTATACATAACTCGGAATGTAAAAGAAAAACCTCAATAATCCCCAGATCTGAGATTCCCATTCCTCCCACATACAACTCTAAATCCCTATTACAGAAGTGCTTTTAGAATTATGGAATTGCAAAGGAGAGCAACTCTTAATTACAATCTGGAGTTTTTTATTTATAATATTTCCAAAGGTATTTTTGAAAGGAAAGTTTGTTGAAGAACAATCTGTCAATTCAATCTTATTTGCTCAAAATTCCAATATTTAATTGTTGGAGTATTCTCATTGATTGAAATTTTTTTCTCCATATCTATTCTACTATTTTCCTGCAAAAAAAAAATCAAAATAAATTAAGATGTAAATAAAAAAAAATGTCATTTTTGGCATTTAAAACAAATCAATCAAATGCAACTAATTAAATAATTGAAAATAAAATATAAGTTTTTTATTGCTGCCTAAGATGGTTTAATTGGCCAAGAATATCATTGACGAATGGATCTGCATTCAGAAGAATTTTGGACAAATGAAAATGTAGAAAATAAAACTTAGAAAATTGATTTTGTTTTAAAAATTCGGAGCTTGATCTTCTGCCTAATTTTCTACCTAATAAATAACCAAATATGTTAGTGAAACCTCCTCAGAAATGTTCTCCTTGATTTTATCTTTCCAATGAGCTGTCTTGAGCCTTATTTGGCCAAGTATAACTCAACCTATGAACTTCCAAAATTGATGGGTGAAATCTAGCATAATTCTGAAATTTCTGTTGGTAGGCTAAAAAGTCAGAATTTTAATTAAAAGATTTAATCCTAAATATCTTATAACTAATACTAATTTATTAAGTATCATAAAATTTAAACTAATTAATAATAAACTATTTATTAATTAAATATTAATTTAACTAACTAATATATAATTAACTATTTATAACTATTTAATATTTAATCTATTATAACTTAATTAAATTAATTATATTTATTAAACTAATTATTTTAAATATTTAAATATTAATTCTAATATATATTATCATTACCCTACACTTGTTCCATCATAAGTATGAGTGTTAACTCAAAACAAAACATAAATTTTATTTGAAGACTATGGTCAATCGCCTTTAAGCCCTTTGACTCTTTTCGCAATCGAAGATCAAGAGGTGAGAGTTATCGCAGTTTTTTTTTAAAAATGTTGCGATATTAGATTGCGATGCTTTATAAATTTTTATTATATATATATATATATATATATATATTAAATATTAAATTTTTTAATTTTATATTATTTATATAATAATTAACTTAAGATTTAATATTAAATATTAATTTTTATTCTATTTTGATTGAGGTAGTTATAACTTTATTTAAGTGTATTTTTTATTTTAATACTATAGCTATTTTGATAAAAATAAAAATATAAACTAGAGCCACTTTGATATTTTGGGTTTTCGAGATTAGTAATTTATTTGAAAATTGGAATAAATTACTGAAATCCGGATACTTCATAATTTGGCCGCATAAGTAAAAAATGAAAAATGTTAGTAATAACTAACTAGGGGTTATTATTTAAAATAAATGCATTATTGAACTAATTTAATTACAAAAATGGAATATTATACATTTTATGCATTTTTAATCGAGGCAACATAAATGATAGACTTCAAAGGAGTGCCATTTACAAACCAGTTGACCAAATAAGGTAAAACAAGCATCAATGGGAGGCTTATAAAAAATCGACTTTAACAAAACAATCAAAACAAGAATCTAAAGAAAATGAAAAATTAACAAAATCGTAGGATAATCAACTTAATAAAAACTTAAAAGGCGTTTAGTCAAAAAATTTATAGAAAGGGTCCCCATTATTTGAGGTAAACAAGTCAAGAATGGGGGGTTGTGTTTTACCACAACAATAACAAAGCACCAATGGTTACTATGAATGAAAACCAAGTAGACTTTTCAAGGAAAACCCTTCATACATATAGTCAAAAAAACTAGCAAAAAAATGCATACATTTCATAACACGTTAACCTTTAACCTACGCTTGTTGACGGCTAGATGTTGGTTAATCAGTCGGTCTACTTTGGACAAAGGACAAGTAGGTAGGGTTAACATTGTATGCCTAGTCATTGAATGTTTGAAATGTGCTTGCCAATTCACCAAGTCCTCGAGAAACTTCAGCGCATATTAATAACAATTTACACAAATAATTAATAAAACACCAATGCTAAAACATTTAAGTCTAAGAAATATGCCAAGCCCTTTGTTGATGTGCTTACCAAGGGTGTTTTTGTCAGAGGGGCAGTGTCAGGCATATTATATGCAAAACTATTGTGAACATATTCTTATTTCTCCCCTTAATACTATACATAATTATATTCAATGAGAATGTGCACTTTCAATGGCATATATTAACTATCCAAAGAAAAAGAACTTGAGAATGATTTTAGGAAATAATATGAAAATAAAGAAGTTTGACAATACAATAGTGAGAGAACATATTAAGATTATTAATCATATATATTTAAGATTATGCATTCAAATTTTATTCTAGGAGTAGAGAGAAAAACTTCCAAAGAATATGAGTTGATATATGTGTCGTACTTTATATATATAAAAAATTAAGTGTTTGGAAGATGTTACAAATGGTATCAAAGCTTAAGTGACCACATTAGGGCCCTACTATGGGATGAATTAAAAAAAATTATGTTGATAACATTGTTGGCATTATGATACATGTGTTGTCTTTGATGGCAACACATATATGATGTATGATGGCAGTTCATGGTGCAACAGGGCAACAACAAAGGATTACAGATCAAACTCTAGAGATTGAAGAAAGAGAATGCTTTAAGAAGTATACGCTGGTTCACCTAGTTGAAGTCGCATATACAAGCGGGTACATAGAACAAAAAGAGAATATACATATGCACACACTTTCACAAAAGGAAAAGCGTGTATGGGATGGAAAACTAAGATTAAAGAATACTAGGGATTCCTACCATGGTATTGACCCATGATAATGATCGCTAAGAGTGTAAGTAATGAATATATTATGGAGAGTTAGATCAAAAGAAAATATGCATGTTATGGGTATCTGGTGCTTTACTTAATCTGAACTAAGTATGTGCCTACGTGTTTGATGATGGATAGTCTAGATCCAATTTCTAACACATGTTTTATCCTTTATATGCTATGATCTAAGTATATGTGAAGTTTGGAATAACTGCAAGGTTATAAGTATTTATCTACAGATCTATATGTTGGTTCACCTTTCTGAAGGTGCGTATACATGCTAGTTCGACACTTCTAAGTAGCGTATAAATTCTGAAATATGATGTTTGAAGTTGTAGCTGGTTCTGGTTGTTGATGCAGAGGTCTGGGTTCAGCTCTATGTTTTAGTGACAGTGATCTGATTGTCTAGATGGATTTATTGTGATTTGCTTTAGATTTTATGGATTTCCGTGATTGGTTGTATTATAGTGGTGACTGCTTTAGAGCTTCAATGTTCTTGATGGGCCCAGTATGAAAATCTGATGAAATGTGGTCTACATATTGTGTTGTTGTGTACCAGGAGTATCTAGTCTGAAAATTTATGAAACGTGGTCTCTGGAGGAAGAGTGAAGGTAGTATCCTTATGTAGGTCGACGCCTATGTACTGGTAAACATATCGACCAATACAAGAGCCAGGGGGTTGGAGCTCCCTTCCAGTAGTAGTTGGAGAATGAGTGAAGGTTGGAGCCTTCTGTAGGCGGCACCTACGTACTAGTAAACATATCGGCTAGTACAAGAGCTAGGGGGTTGTAGCTCCCTTCCAATAGAAGCTAGAGAATGAGAGAAGGATGTAGCCTTTTGTAGGTGGGTGCCTACGTACTGGTATGAGTATGCACCAATACAAGATTGTAAACAGGTTTTTCTTATATTAAAAGAAGAAAAAAATGACAACAACAGGTGGTTTTTCTCCCGCATTGAGTTTCCACCTTAAATTTTGGTGTTCATGTGTGTTGCTTATGTGTGATGGTTTATTCTGTTATTACTTCACATGGTTATGGTTTAATGGTTAATAAAGTATTGATGCACTGATGAAAAATCAACATATGATGAATTAACTGAATCACAAGTTCACTGGATATACGTTGGTTACTTTGAGAACAGTCGCATGCACACGTGAGTTCCCTTATCTGAAGTAGCGTATATAAATCTGATTATGAAATGAAAAAGTTATTGATTTGATAATATTGATTCACCCCGCCCCCCCTTTTAGTATTATTCCCAACAATTGTTATCAAAGTTGGTCCTTTGGTAGAAGCTTGATTGCTTGAAGGAGATCCATAGCGACAATGGGAATGAAGCAAAAGAAGAAAGCAACTCAAAAGGAGAATACAGCTCAAAGCAATAGTGATAGTGTCAGAGACGATTGCATATCAGGTGGAAGCAAATATTTAGATTCAGAATCACCTCAGAAAGAAGATGAACAAGCAAAAGAATTATCATGCACTGATTCTTTGTCCTTTGGTGATCCCTTTCTTTGTTATATTGAAGATAGTGAATGTGTGAGAAATCTAATGAAGGCAGAAGTTAAAAGGCTCATAGATAAAGTTAGAGATCAACAAGATATGTTTGATAAAAGGGAATGTTCTTACAAAGAAGAGATTACTAGGTTAAAAACTCAGTTGAAGGAAACAAAATAAGGAATCAGTTCAAGGAAAATGAAGATCAATGTCAAAGGCTGCAGGATGAAGTGACATCATTGAGAAATGAAGAGAATGAAAAGGATGCAACAACCAAGAACTTAAATAAAGAATCGGTTACTGTGAAGGTCTTGAAGCTAAGGTCGTCTCTCTAAAAGAAGATCTTGAAAATTCAAATAAGAAGAATGAAGAATTTCTTCAAGGATTTGAAGAAAAAGAAAATGACTTTACCAAATTAAGACAACATGTGGAAGAAGGAAGAAAAGTTGAAGAAATCATGAAGAAGTAGTATCTGAAAAAGGAAGAGAAATATCAAGTTAAGGTAAATATATTAAAAGGAAAATTAGAAGAAAATAATAAATTGTTATCATTTAAAGATAATACTAAGATTTTGGATAATATTCTTAGTAGTCAAAGGTATCCTACCATCAAAACTGGTATTGGTTTTCATGAGAATGTTGAAGGTGAATCTAGCTCACAAGATGAGGTAAGGAACTCTAATGCAAAATCTGAAATGCTCAACAAGGAGATAAAAGCTCAACCCCATCAAAAACCAAGGAAATAAATTCTTCAAAGAAAATCATTTAATCCTAACTATGGAAGTGATAATCGATTCTTTCCTCTGATGAATAATGTTGAATTTTTTATATGTCATAATTTTGGACATGTTGCAGCCAGATGCAGAAGTAGAATGGTTCAAGCTAATAACCATCACATAGAAAGATCATCAGCTTCCAGGTACTTTAAGGGATATTGTTTTTCTTGCAATATGTTTGGTCACAAAGCCATTGATTTCTATATAGGGAATATGAAACATATTTGTGCATATAGAAAAAGAATGTAGAAGCAAATTTTGACCAACATACCAAAAGTTGCAAACATCATCACACTCCAAGGTATGGAAGAAGAAGGAAGTATAGTCAGAAAGATGTGGCATAACTCAGTATACAGACAGAACAGACTCAGGGCAAGCTGAAAGTGTAAAACTTCATTATTTCAATTCTCATACGCAATCATTATGGAGGCAAGTCGCGTATATAAACGAGTTAGAAGCTGCACAGTCGCGTATATATTGGTCTGAAGAAGAAGCAGTGGGACAAACTCGGGAAAAGGGGTCTGATATGGTTCAGTAAATTATCAATTATCGTTTTTGTTCTAATTAATGATGATTATAGTTTGTTGATGATATGTAGAAGTGATTTTGGCCCTCATAAGTTGTTGATGACTTGTAGAATAACTGGTTGAGGATGATGTCTTGATGATTCTTACTAACAAATGCAATGATCAATGTAACAGTGAATAGTTGGCACAGGTTCAGGGGGATCATATGCTATGCTTCTAATAATGCATTGTTGGTATTCTATTAGAATACCTTGGTACATGATGATACTTATATTGCTTGAGCCACATAGTTCTTTTGATTCAGTTGACTCTTTTGATGATGGACATATACAGATTGTTGATATTGATGTTGCTGACAGATGATCTTTCTGCAGATCATACATGGTGTATGATAGTTGTTGATGACTATCATGGTCTTGTTTAGATCGTTGGCCCTTGTTATAAATATCATGTATATCATTTGATGTAAAGGTCATGTAAAGACCTATGATGTAATAATTGTTATATTAAGTCATGTAAGGACTTTTGAGATCATGTCAAATTTGGTATATCCCTAATTGGTTGGGTGATTGATGTATGTATGATTCATTGGTGATAGGAAGGTCATACTCACATAGTTGAGTTATAGGGTCATGTTATTCTTTTGAAAAATATATCTATAGACTCTACATGTGCTCAGGGGGGAGCATGGATAGCATAGTACGTCTTTAAGGGCGAGAATATCTTGGTCTACCCTTTGCCCTTGATGTCAAAGGGGGAGAGTATCTTGGTGTTATTTTGATATATCTAATAGGTTCTACAGCTTGTCGTAATAAACACCAATATGGTTTCCATCAAGTCCAAAGGGGGAGATTATTGGAATTATGATACAGGTGTTTTCCTTGATGGAAACTCACATATATGATGTATGATGGAAATTCACAGTGAACAGGTCAACAACAAAGGATTACAGATCAGACTCCAGAGATTGGATAAAGAGAATTCTTTAAGAAGTATATGCTGGTTCACCTAGTCAAAGTCGCATATACAAGAGGGTAAACAGAACAAAAAGTGCATATACATATGCACACACTTTAACAGACGGAAAAGTGCATATGGGATGGAAAACTAAGATTAAAGCATACCAGGGGTTCCTATGATGGTATTGACCCATGGTAATGAGTGTGACAAAGAATGTTGATACCATCAAAGAATACTAGTAGCATAACTATGGTTTTGGTTCGAGGTATTGGAAAAGGATCTAAGTATATAAGAAAGAGAAGATAAAATGGATAAGAGTGTAAGTAATTAATATCTTATGGAGATTTAGATCAAAATAAAATATGCATGTTATGGGTATCTGGTGTTTTTCTTGATCTGAACTAAGTATGCACTTGATTGTTTGATGATGGATGAGATCTAATTATGGATCAGTATCATAAGACCTTAAATGAATTATCATTATGTGGTCTGATAATGGATAGTCTAGATCTGATTGCTAACACATGTTTTATCCTTTATATGTTATGATCTGAGTACATGTGAACTTTGGAATATCTGTGAAGTTATAAGTATTTATCTTCAGATCTATACACTAGTTTGCCTTGGTAAAGGCGTGTATACACTAGTTCGGCACTTCTAAGTAGTGCATACATTCTGAAATATGATGTTTGAAGTTGCAGTTGGTTCTAGTTATTGATGCAGAGTTTTGGATTCAGCTCTGTGTTCTAGTGACAGTGATCTGATTTTTCAGATTGATTGATTATGATTTGCTTCAGCGTTGATAGATTTCAGTGATTGGTTGTATTGTAGTGGTGATTGATTTTAAGCTTTAATGTTACTGATGGGTCCAGTATGAAAATTCGATGAAACGTGGTCTACATAATGTGTTGTTGTGTACTAGGAGTATCCAGTCTAAAAATTTATGAAACGTGGTCCCTTGAGGAAGAGTGAAGGTAGTAGCCTTCTGTAGGACGAGGCCTACATACTGGTAAACATATTGGCCAGTAAAAGAGCCAGGGGTTGGAGCTCCCTTCCAATAGCAACTGGAGAACGAGTGAAGGTTGGAGCCTTTTGTAAACCGGTGCCTACATAGTGGTAAACATATCAGCTAATATAGGAGTTAGGGGGTTGTAGCTCCCTTCCAGTAGAAGCTGGAGAACGAGAGAAGGTTGTAGCTTTCTACAGGTGGGTGCCTGCATACTGGTATGAGTATGCACCAGTAAAATATTGTAAAAAAAAATTCTCATATTAAAAGAAGACAGAGACGACAACAGTAGGTGGTTTTTCTCCCGCATTCGGTTTCCACCTTAAATATTGGTGTTCATGTGTGTTGCTTATGTGTGATGGTTTATTCTGTTATTACTACGCATGGTTACTGTTAAATAGTTAATAAAGTATTGATGCACTGATTAAATATCAACATATGATGAATTAACTAAATCATAAGTTCACTGGATATACGATGGTTTCCTTAAGAACAGT
>APFE030646399.1:193041-223773 GCA_000404065.3 Pinus taeda
CCCCCCATCTGAGTATTATTCCCAACAATTGATATCAAAGCTGGTCCTTTGGCAGAAGCTTGATCGCTTGAAGGAGATCCATAGAGACAATGGGAAAGAAGAAAAAGAAGAAAGCAACTCAAAAGAATAAGACAACTCAAAGCAACAATGACAGTGTTAGAGACGATTAGCTATTAGGTGGAAGCAAATATTCAAATTCAGAATCACCTCAGAATGAGGATGAACAAGCAAGAGAATTATAAGGTATTGATTCTTTGTCCTCTGGTGATCACTTTCTCTGTTATATTGAAGATAGTGAATGTGTGATAAATCTAATGAAGGTAGAAGTTAAAAGGCTCACAGATAAAGTTAGATATCAACAAGATCTATTTGATAAAAGGGAATGTTCCCACAAAGAAGAGATTACTAGGTTAAAAACTCAGTTAAAGAAAGGAAACAAAATAAGGAATTAGTTCAAGGAAAAGGAAGATCAATGTCAAACATTGGAGGATGAAGTGACATCATTAAGAAAAGAAGAGAATGAAAAGGATACAACAACCAAGGAACTTAAAGAAAGAACCAGCTACTATGAAGGCCTTGAAGCTGAGGTCATCTCTCTAAAAGAAGATCTTGAAAATTCAAATAAGAAGAATGAAGAACAACTTCAAGCATTTGAAGGGAAAGAAAATGAGATTGTCAAATTAAGACAACAAGTGGAAGAAGGAAGAAAAGTTGAAGAAATATTGAAGAACTAGTATTTGGAAAAGGAAGAGCAATATAAGGTTAAGGTAAATTAGAAGAAAAGGATAGACTGTTATGATTTCTAGATAGTGCTAAGAATTTGGATAATATTCTTAGTAGTCAAAGGTCTCCTACCATAAAAACTAGTATTGGTTTTAATGAAATTGTTGAAGGTGAATCTAGCTCACAAGATAAGGCAAGAAACTCTAATGCAAAATTTGAAATGCTCAACAAGGAGATAAGAGGTCAACCCCATTAACAACCAAGGAAAGAAATTCTTCAAAGAAAATCATTTACTCCTAACTATGGAAGTGATAATCGGTTCTTTCCTTTGATGGATAATGTTGAATGTTTTGTATGTCATAATTTTGGACATGTTGCAGCCAGATGTAGAAGTAGAACGGTTCAAGCTAATAACTGTCACACAGAAAGATCATCAGTTTCTAGGTACTTCAAGGGCTATTTTTTTTTTGCAATGTGTTTTTAAACGAATCCATTGATTATTATAGAGGGAATATGAAACATATAAGATGTTATGCTTCTAACAAGTTTGGACATATAGCAAAATAATGCAGGAGAAAATTTCGGCCAACATACTGAAAGGAGCAACCATCATCACACTCCAAGGTATGGAAGAAGAAGGAAGTACAGTTAGAAAGATGTGGCATAGCTCAGTATACATACATAATAGACTGAGGGGGAGATGAAAGTGTGAAACTTCAGTATTCCAATTCTCATACGCAGTGATTTTGAAGACAAGTTTCATACCTACGCGAGTTAGAAGCTGCACAGTCGAGTATATATTGGTTTGAAGAAGAAGTAGTGGGACAGAATTGGGAAAAGGGGTCTGATATTTTTCAATCAATTATCAATTATCTTTTTTGTTCTGATTAATGATTATTACAATCTGTTGATGATATGTGGAAGTGTTTTTGGCCCTCATAAGTTGTTTATGAATTGATGAATAATTAGTTGATGATGATGCCTTGATGATTCTTACTGACAAATGAAATGATAATATCTAAAAGTGAATAGTTGGTACAAGTTCAAGGGGAGCATATGATATGCTTCTAATAATGCATTGTTGGCATTATATTAGAAGACCTTGGTACATGATGATACTTATATTGCTTGAGCCACATAGTTGTTTTGATTTAGTTGACTCTTTTGATGATGGACATATACAAGCTGTTGATCTTGATGCTGCTGACAGATGCTTATGGTGCAGATCATATATGGTGTATGATAGTTGCTGATGACTATCATGGTCTTGTTTAGATCGTTGGTCCTTGTTATAAATATCATGTATATCATTTGATGTAAAGGTCATGTAAATACCTATGATGTAGTAATTGTTATATTCAGTCATGTAAGGACATTTGAGATCAAATCAAATTTGGTATATCCCCACTTGGTTGGGTGATTGATGTATGTATGATTCATTGGTGATAGGAAGGTCATACTCACATAGTTGAGTTATAGGGTCATGTTATTCTTTTGAAAAATATTTCTACAGACTCTGTATGTGCTCAGGGGGAGCATGGACATCATAGTACATCTTTAAGGGGGAGCATATCTTGGTCCTCCCTTTGCCCTTGATGTCAAATGGGGAGAGTAGTTTGGTGTTATTTTATATATCTAATAGGTTCTACAGCTTTTTGTAATAAAAACTAATATGGTTACCATTAAGTCCAAAGGGGGATATTGTTGGCATTATGATACAGGTGTTATCCTTGATGGCAACTCACAGATATGATATATGATGGCAATTCACAGTGCAACAGGTCAACAACAAAGGATTATAGATCAAACTCTAGAGATTGAAGAAAGGGAATGCTTTAATAAGTATACGCTGGTTCACCTAGTCGAAGTCGCATATACAAGTTGGTACATAGAACAAAAAGAGTGTATACGTATGCACACACTTTCACAGAAGGAAAAGCGCATATGGGATGGAAAACTAAGATTAAAGAATACCAAGGGTTTCTACCATGGTAATGAGTGTGGTAAAGAAAATCGATACCATCAAAGAATACCAGCAACATAACTATGGTTTTGGTCGAAGGTATTGGAAAAGGATCTAAGTATATAAGAAAGAGAACATCAAAGGGCTAAGAGTGTAAGTAATGAATATCTTATGGAGAGTTAGATCAAAAGCAAATATGCATGTTATGGGTATCTGGTGCTTTGCTTGATCTAAACTAAGTATGCACCTAAGTTTTTGATGATGGAGGAGACCTAATGATGGATCAAGATCATAAGACCTAAAATGAATTATCATTATGTGGTCTGATAATGCCTAGTCTAGATTTGATTGCTAACACGTGTTTTATCCTTTATATGCTATGATATGAGTATACGTGAAGTTTGGAATAGCTGCAGCGTTATAAGTATTTATTTGCAGATCTATATGCTAGTTCGCCTTGGTGAAGGCGCGTATACACGTTGGTTCGACACTTCTAAGTAGAGTATACATTTTGAAATATGATCTTTGAAGTCGTAGTTGGTTCTGGTTGTTGATGCAGAGGTCTAGGTTCAGCTCTGTGTTTTGGTGACAATGATATGATTGTTCAGATTGATTGATTGTGATTTGCTTCAGAGTGGATGGATTTTAGTGATTGGTTGTATTGTAGTGGTGGCTGATTTTGAGCTTCAATGTTACTGATGGGTCCAGTATGAAAATTTTAGGAAACGTGGCCTACATATTGTGTTGTTGTGTACTAGGAGTATTTAGTCTGAAAATTTATGAAATGTGGTCCCTGGAGGAAGAGTGAAGGTAGTAGCCTTCTGTAGGTCAGTGCCTACGTATTGGTAAACATATTGGCCAGTACAAGAGCCAGGGGGTTGGAGCTCACTTCCAATAACAGCTAGAGAACGAGTGAAGGTTGGAGCCTTCTATAGGTTGGTGCCTACGTACTGGTAAACATATCAGCTAGTACAAGAGCTAGGGGGTTGTAGCTCCCTTCCAGTAGAAGCTAGAGAATGAGAGAAGGTTGTAGCCTTCTGCAGGTGGGTGCCTACGTACTAGTATGAGTCTCCACCAATACAAGATTGTAAACAAGTTTTTATTCTATTAAAAGAAGACAAAGAAGACAAGAGCAGGTGATTTTTCTTCCGCATTTGGTTTCCACCTTAAATCTTGGTGTTCATGTGTGCTTCTTATGTGTGATGGTTTATTCTGTTATTACTACACATGGTTATTGTTTAATGGTTAATAAAGTACTGATGCACTGATTAAATATCAACATATGATGAATTAATTGAATCATAAGCTCACTTGATATACATTGGTTGCCTTAAGAATAATCGCATGCACACGTGAGTTCCCTTCTGTGAAGTAACGTATATAAATCAAATTATGAATTGAAAATTTTTATTGATTTGATAATACTGATTCAGCCAACCCCCCCCCCCCCCCCCCCCCCCTCCTCTCTCAGTATTATTTCCCAACAAACGTTATTAAATTTAGAAATACATATATGTTAGAAATGGTGGTGAAGTAAGTAACGTAAATAGTGAACAAAATAGAGACAAACACAATTAATAAGATTTTGAAGAATTTGAACAAGAAATGTATGTGGAATTAAACAACTATTTGAATTAGGATAGGAATCAAGATGTACAATCTACACTACTAGAGACTATAAAACTCATGAGAACTGAGTTAGCAAGCTACATAACAGATAATGAAAATTTGTTAAAAGTTCAAGTAGAATAGCAAGAAATTAATGCTATATTACTAAAAAGAATTATTGATAAACAAGAAATGAAGCAAAATGGTCAGAATTCAGATATTGAAGATAAAAGGAAAGAAATCTTAAAAAGGAAGGAACAAGAAGACAAAGGAGAAGGGTCTTCTAACAAAAATGGAAAAGGAAAAGTAATGCCATAATCTTCAAACAGTAGTGATACTCAAGATATGGCATCCTTAACTAAAAGAACCAAGGGAGACAAGTTGCAAGGATAATTTAAAAAGATAAGACCACCAATATATGAAGGAGACATAGAAGAAACGGATGAAGTTTGGTTGTTAGGAATGAAAAAGTACTTTCAAGTTTATGGATATTCTATGAGCCTAAAACCTATATTATCAATACATAAACTGAGTGGTACAACTTCCATATGGTGGAAAAATACTAAAACTGCAAATGGAGTTAAAGAGAAGGAAATGACTTAGAGACGTTTAAAAACTATTCTGGAAGGAATATCTAATGAAACAGTATTCTGATTATAAAGTTAGGGAATTCCATGACTTAAAACTTGGGAATATGTCCATTGATGAATTTTATACTAATTTTTTAAAATTGTTAAGGTATGTACCTTATCTAAGAGAATAAAAATCTAAGGTGTAACAATTCTTGAGGTTCTTACCTACATCTTACAGAAACATAATTGAATTTGATAACCCTAAGTATATGGAAGAAGTAACTATCTTATCAACAATTTAATAAAAAAATTGAACAATTTAAAACAGGGAAAAACAAAAAGAGAGACAAAAGTGAATTCAAAGGAAGAAACACAAGATTTTCTGATAAAACAAGAAGTTTTCAAGGGATCAATTTTAATAGAAATAGTAGAACTACATACAAGTTTATTCCCAAGCAAACTCAATAAGAAGGATTCAGAAATGAAAAGGGACGATATGTCAGAGAACCACTTAAAAGTTGGAAGAGTGGAGAATTGCATTTAGCTAGAAAATTTCCATATAATAAGGGAAATGACAAAAGTGCAATCCATCCTATACAAGAAGCCCCAATTGTAAATGATATGTGCAGAAATATGTCCAGAATCAATGAAAGTTTGGATGATTGACAGGAAGAACATCAACCTTACATGGTTGAAGTAGAAGGTAAAATATCATGTAAACTTATTTCTATTCTCATAGATCCCGGATCTAGTCAAATTTATGTATCACCTAAGGTTGTGGAAATTTGTAAATTAAGCAAAAGTAAACACAAACAAACTTGGCTAATGCAATTGGCTACATGAATGAAAATAAACATACTGAAATAGTACATAATTATAGCTTGGACGTGAATGGAATGAAAACATAGCCAAACTTAAACATTCTTCTGTTAGGATCTTATAATGTGCTAATAGGTATGGATTGGCTAGAGAAATATAGAGTTCTTATGAATTATTTAAATAAGACATTTGAGTATGTTGATGAAAATGGGAATGTAAGAATAATTTAGGTAGTAACTAAGCCTATTTTGGTGAGACAAATTTCAGAACTACATATGAAAAAGTGTGTCAGACAACAATGTCAAGTGGTTGTTGTTCAAATTTTAGACTCTATAGCTGGAAAAAAAAAGCTTAATTTGGAAGTTTTTTTTTTTTTTTTTTTTTTTTTATTATTTTTATTTTTTTTTTTTTTTTTTTTTTTGTAAGGATTTTAAAGATGTCTTCCTAGATGAAATACCCTAACTACCACGCAAAAGAGATATTTACTTCACCATATATTTAACACCCGGATCTATACCTATGTCCAAATCACCATACAGAATGAGCATACTTGAGTTGATAGAGCTGAAAATGCAGCTACCAGAATTGTTAGAAAAAAAGTATATAAGGTCCAGCATGTCGCTTTGGGGTGTGTCGGTCTTAATTTTCAAAAATAAATATGAAACTTCTAGATTGTGTATTGACTACAGACAACTAAACAATATATGTGTTTAATGAACAATATTTTTATTAAATACTTATACAAGTTTGTATATATATTTTTTATGCTATTTTGATATATTCTAAGAATGGATTTGACCATGAAGAACACCTGAGAATTGTATTATTGGATTTAAGGGAACATAAGTTATATGCAAAGTTTAGTAAGTGTGAATTTTACAAGAAAACAGGGCATTATTTGGGACATATGATCTTTGAAGAAGGTATAATTGTAGATCCTAAGAAAATAAAGGCCATTATGGATTGGCTTGTACCTAAGGATGTAATTTTTATAAGATATTTTATGGGAATCACCATTTATTAGAAGTTTTATTGAATGTATTTTCAAATATAGCCTACTTTACACCCTCTCTACAAAAAAAGAACTATAGTTTTAATTGGTCCCCAAAATGTCAAGAAAGTTTTGAGAAACTTAAATAGTTACTTACAATATCCCTTGTGTTAAAAATTGTTGACCCTTACAAAGAGTTTGTGGTATGTATAAATGTATTGAAAGAAGAGTTAGGGTGTGTGTTTACTCAGGAGGGACATGTTATTTTTTATGAATCTAGAAAACTAAAAGAACATGAAAAGAATTATGCCACACATGATTTAGAGTTAGCAGCGATTATATATGCTCTAAAGATGTGGTGACATTATTTAATATGAAAAAAAATTATATTAATGACTGATAACATTAGCTTGAAGTATTTGGTTAATCAGCCAACCCTTAATGTTAGATAGGCAAGATGGTTAGCTGTCATATGTAGTATACCTAGGGAAGATAATAGGGAGTATACTTAGGGGGGAGAATATGGGGTACAGAGGGAGGTATCCAAGGGAATAAGGTGATATTATAATGGAAAATATTTAATAAAAGAATTGGTTAACCCACATTATGCAAGGGACCACAAGTAATTAGGCTTGTTATAATGGATGTATGGTATTTAGAGACAGAATATTAAAATTACAAAATATGCCCTAGTAATAACCCGATAGAAGATAAAACTCCATATATTTATTAGTATTAAAACCCTTGAGCTAGGGTAACACCATACAATCACTCCTTAAGGAAGGAGAATACTTGACAAGCGATATGCTTGTCAATACAAAACAAAACTCGACATGTCCCAATGGAGAATCTTTAGCCTCTATATAGGCTTCATA
Organism: Pinus taeda; assembly: GCA_000404065.3. Lineage (NCBI taxonomy): Eukaryota > Viridiplantae > Streptophyta > Pinopsida > Pinales > Pinaceae > Pinus > Pinus taeda. Next base: position 200,593 of record APFE030646399.1, read on the forward strand.
CATTCAATACCATCGGTACTTACCATGGGTCTTGTTATCACTTAAGAAGCAATTTCTAAATTGTTCACATCAAGTTTGATTGTGAGGATCAAGTGTTAGCTCGAGTTCAATGTTTCCATGTTTACTTTAGTATCTAAGTCTTAGTGTCTTAGGAATCTTGGTAGGATGGTTAAATAAAGGTTAAATAGTCTGTTCTCATTCATCATTGGTCCCATAAATTACATAGATTCTCTGTATTAAGCTTGTTGCAAAGGTTCTTATGTGTTACGAAATGCCTTAGGTGTTTTCGTAGCGCAAACATAGTTTAGGTGTTTTCATAGCGCATAACCCAGATTTTACACTGGCTGCGCTACAAAATCGGAGATTCGTGCAATCTGTAGCAAATCTTTCCTAGCTGTCATATCTGTCAATTTCAGTTATGGTTACATCATCCACTTTCAGCTTATACACTTTGCCTATCATGTCCAACCGCTTATCTTCATCATTAGAGTCATTAGGTACCTTGGTACGCTCGGATTGCAAGTTTCAAGAAGAACCAAGTATTCACAGTCATGATTATGATTGTATTCATTGCATGAGGAATAATCAACAAATGTTAAATTTGAATTCATCAAACATCAAGCGAGGCAATTATCAAGCGAGGCAGTGATCAAAAGTTGAGACAATGCCAGTCTATTAAGTTTTCATTACGTTGAAGTCTCATGGAAGGGTCTACAGAAAGAAAAGAGCACAGGTCAGGTAGATGTTTGAGGAGAGAACCTGAAGGTTTTGACATTATCTTGAAGAACAGGGAAGTGGAACGTGCATTCAAGCAGCTTGGATGTTGGAATTTCTGCGAAAAACTCCAGGGAGGTCATGCACAAATCACCAAGGAGTTTGCCTTGAATTTCACAGGACTGAATTCAAAAGTTGGTGTGCTTGAATTGCAAATTTCACCAGAGGTAATCTCCATAGTCACTGAGATTCCAAGGGGACAAGAAAAATGGTTTAAAAATTTTAAATTTGATATGACCCCCTGCAAAGAATTTCTGAAGCCGGAGTTCATTGACTTAGATTTAAACAAGTCTGTGCCTAGAAATTATCTCAAGGACTCATATGCCAATTTGCTTACCTGCATACAAAGGTACCTTACTTGTGAAGGGAGATATAATAAGGTGTATTCATATCATTTCAAGCTTCTGCTGCATTTCACAGGAAAGACATCTCTTGATTTACCTTTCTACTTATTTCGTAGCTTAAGCAAAATGTGTGACAAGGTGCAGCTAAGGAAAGAAGCCTGTGAGACCTCATTGTTCCACCACGGCTTAGTCAAGTTGATTGTTCTGCATGAACTCCAGAGAGTAGGTAGGGATTGGCCCACATCATGTTTATGTCTGGCTTTAAAAATGAAACTGGTCTTAGCCCCCAAGTTGTGAAAGCTTCTCCACGAACAACTGATCATAGTACAGAAACAAGATCCAAGAGATTCACAAAATTGAAAGCTAGGAAACAAGTAAGGGAGCCTACCAGATCAATGGTTATTCAAGACACACCCCAGCAGTCCCTAAAAGAGAAAACTTGGATCAAAGAAGGTAGAAGTGAATCATCTACAGGAGAAGTAGTCCATAGAAGAATGACCAGGAGTCAATTAGCTAAGGAAAAAGGCAAGAAGGTGGTTGCTGAGGAAAGCCATGTTTCAAAGGGAAGCTTGAATGACTTACTGCAAGCCATTGAAATTGAAGAATATCCCTTGGTTCAAGAAGATTTTATTGAATCAAGTAAAGATAAGACTAAAAGAATCAAAGCCTCGAAAAAGCTCAAGTTTGATGATCAGGTTGCTCAATTTGTTTTTAAGCCAAGAAGACCCATGACGAGGAATTTCAAACGGATGCAGGAGATGCTGCCAGAAGCAGGTGAAACAGAGGAGATCGTAAGATCTCATGATAGACCAATGACTTCATTAGAAACATCATCACAACTGCATAAAGAAGATAGAGAAAATGCAATCATCCTGCCAGAGGAATATAGTGTTGAAGAATTGAAAAATAAATTGAGGTTAGTAAATCTTGAAATTGCTAGATTGAAGAAATCCTCTAGGAAGCATGCAATCAAGGAAGCTCACTTTGACAAATTGCTAGCTCTGTGGGAAGACAAAACATTTCAAATACCCGAGGTGGTCGACTGTAATACACAATATTATACCTGGACAGTCCCTGCACTAAAGGAAGCAGCATTCATCAGAAGGGTTAACATGAAACTGAGAGCTAGGATTAGAGTTATGAAAAGGAAAATTGAAGATTTTAGGATTCAGCTAAGCCAGCGGGAAAGATCTCCTTAAGAAAACCACATAGCAAGTAAGGTTATATTCAAAAAAATTATGATTTACCTTGTTACAGTTTCTTGAAGAATGATACATCTCTACTCAGTTTTGATAGCTTCAGGGCAGTTGAAAAGGATATGTCAAGATAAAAGAGGCTCAAGTCAGTCATATTTTGGTGTTAAACTGTGTTTTGTGATTACACAGCAGTTTCGTAGCGCGCTACGAAACTGCTGAAAAAAGACGCATAATGCACAACAATTTCGTAGTGCGCTACGAAACTGCTGTAGCCACAGAATTAAACTCAGTGACCAATTTTGAGTAATCAAGGGGAAATTTTTTTGAAAGGGGAGTTTCAAAAAGGGTCATTTACAATATGCAAGCAATGGGCAAAGGTAAAACAAGTGGAGGAAAAGATATATGAACTATAAGTTTTGTCATACAAATCACTGCTAGTTTTCTCCACGACATTCCAAACGGTTTTGAAGAAGTTTTGTCTCCATACGAATATATGGAAAGGGTATAGCACATCAAGAACATGGCACTCCAAAACATTCTTGTGTAATCAAAGAAGACATCATGGTCAATTGGTCTCAAACATCCTTGAGGAAACCAAACGCAAGAAAATAGGGGTAGTTTCCTACTTTGCAGGAGTAGTAAAAGAGAAAAGACATTAAGGGCTAGCAAGGAACTTTAAACATCCATCAAAGTTAAACTGAAGGGAACCACTTGTCAGAGAACGAGTTTTTATTGTAATAAATGCTATTATCAGCATGATGTGGAGTTAGATTCCTAATTGTCTTAGGTTTCTAAAACTTCCAGTTGGCAGTTGTTGTATTTAATAGTTAGTTAAAGTTTGGATAGGTGTCATGGAAAGAAGAATTCAAGTTCCCCTCATGTTGGAGGAGGAATCTCAGCTTTGTAAAGAATTCTATATATAGGAGAAAGAGCAATGTATTTGGGGTTGGAAATTTATTGAAAAAAGGCTCTGATATTTGGCTTTATGTAAAAACTATGTTTTATTAATACAATACTGGTTTTGCTTCTCAAGAATCATAAAGAATTCAATGTGATGAATGTCTTGTGTTGTATTTTCCTATTATTTACAGTGTTATGAATATGTGATTACTTAGAAATCACAAACAATGCTCTAATTTCCTTCATATATTCCTAAACTGTACTGGCCTTCTATATGTTTGGTGTGTTCTACATATGTTGGATTCTGAATGCCTTGATTTCTATGCAGAGCTAACCTAACTGTTAATATTGAAACCTATCTGACTCGATAAGCCCAATGGGTACTTTCTAATTGTGTTTCCACCACTCTCATTTTTCTATCTTTGTTTTACAAGAGTTAGCCATCTTAATCTTAATAAAAAATCATTAATCCTTTGAGAGAGCCCTCTCAGGTTGGGGAGGCTAAGCCTTAACCTAAAGTAGGTTTGAAATAGTTACTTAAGGTCTTCCTAGTCAGCAGCCTTCCAGGGTCAGATTTTGAGACAACAGGTCTATTAATACGATGCACCCATTACAATTGGGCTAACTACTTGTGGTCCCTTGCATAATGTGGGTTAACCACTTTATTTATTAAATATGGTCCATTATATTATCACATTATTCCCTTGGGTACCTCCCTCTGTACCAACTATGATCCCCCCTAGGTATACCCCCTATTATCCCCCCTAGGTATACCCCCTATTATCCTCCCTAGGTATACTACGTCATCAGTGAATATGAATTTCAAATAAAACACATAAAAGGGAAGGAGAAAAAGGTCATTGATGCCTTAAGTAGAAAAGTGAGTGTACTTCATAGAACAAGAAGTCAGTAGAAATATATTTACTAACAAGAATAAAAACAATGTATCAAACAAATGAACAGAGTCAGCAATTGCAGAAAATGTGCACAAAAAATGAAATAGAGATACATTTCAAAGGCTAGGAATCTGATGAAGAAGGGTTGATTAAGTTCAAAAATAGAATATTTGTGCCCAATTCTCCAAAAATTAAGCTAATGGTGTAATACAAGTATCATAAGAGGTTGTATTTGGGACATCCATGATACCATTAATCTAAATAACCAATAAATAACATAATACATGCATTAGAGAACTACAGAGTGTCCCCTTTCAATAATCTCATCCTTAATAAATCTTGGATCATTTTCCTAGGTGATCTAGAAATAATGAGAAAATAATATTTTCAAACATTAAAGAGAATCATAAAGGCCATATGGAGATTCATCATGTCTAATATTATGGAATTTATTAAGTCTAAATCTTGGTTTGATGAATCCAAACATTAATAGGGTAGCAAAAGAACAATTTTCCTATCATGGGACCTAGAATAATATCTACTAAACTTCACCAATTCTATTCCCAAAATTGCATCTCATCTAAGGGAATCCTAGTCTCAACCCCCCTCATTTTATCAAGCTGAAATTTGATGGGGAATCTAAGGGAAGACATGGGCCATCAAGGGTGGGAGACAAGAAAAAATTTAGGGAATAAATTTCTCCCACATACTAGTTTTCCATCTTTTCCCTAAAAATTCCACCAATTTCCACCTTTTTAATAAAATGATTCAACCAAACTCTATAGGATAATAGAATTTTATTATAAAAATCATCAAAATTTTGTAAGAACTATACAAAAGAATTATAATTATGGATACTTTCACAAAAATATTGCCAACATTTTATGATTGGAATTTTAAGAATTAGTAAGATTCACCAAGGTTTCTACATTTTAACATACACATGCATCTTCAAAATTTTCTGGTGATATGGGTGTTAAAATATTCCTTGGGATGTATTCTTCATATCTTCTCCTACCTCCTAGGTAAAAAAATATCAACAAGGGGAATGAATTGGAAACCATGGTTAAAGGAATGCAACTAGTTGATCAACTTGGGATCAACAATGTCATTATAGATGGAGACACTTTGATCATGATCCATGATCTTACTATAGTTTTGCATGGCAACAAGCTTGATAAAATATCAAATAACTACCATCTCTCTAGAAGTCTAGAGCATGTCATGAATATATTAGTAATCATATTCTTCATAACTCCCTCCCATGTTTATGGGGAAACATAGGCTAGTGGACAAGTTGGTGGATGAAGGGCTAGAACAATTTTATTAGCACATGGCATGGAATTGGAATAATATGATTCCAATTACACTAAAGGAAGGTTGTGTCATCATTAACTCAAGGGAAAATGGGTTCCCATATGGGTGCCAACCATCAATGATAATATTGACTTCAAATGACATTTTCATTCAATCATGAATGGGATCACACATTTCCAAAGTCCTCAAGGGTCAAAAATGGGATAATATCCCACATTGCAATGACACCCCATCCAAACTATGACCATGTTTGTGAAGTCATGAATATATCCATTGTTGGAGTGCATGCACACTCAAGACCTCACATTAGGACATTATTTAATCCTCTTTTGTACATTATTAGGGGAAAATATGACCACTTTTATTCACAACCAAACCTTCCCTACCATTTGGGATCATATTTTTTTATTATCATTTTCTATTTTTAGTAAGTTCATTTTCAGCAGGCAATGACAACTAGATGCGGTAGTGATGGGGAACTAATTGGGTAGAAACTTGGGTATTTCCTATCCATTAGTATGAGTATCCTATTCCCTAACCTTTACATTCACAAATTCACATCCCCTCTCTTATTTTGGGAGACTACGTTATCCACACCCATATATCCACTCACCTATCAAAATTATCCTTTAACTTTTAGTCTTATTTTTGGAAATTTCTTGCTACTTCTAAGTTAGGAGTTGTATAAGGGATTCTACACTTTATTTATAACTTATTTTTTACTCTAATTATTTTTATTGAACCCTATTTTAGACTCTTAGCCTATTTTATGATCTCCTACTCCAATTTTAGGCAACTATCTAATCAAAGAAAGTATTTTCCTATTTTCTAATTTGCATGCTCTATGGAGTTACCCCAACCTAGTGAACATTAGTTCCCTTTCAAGGAGATATATATATGTGTGTGTGTGTGTGTGTGTGTGTGTATGTAAACCAATAATACACACAATGGTTTATGAGTAATTCAAACTATTCTCTTTAGACACTTAGTCTTTTTGTAGTGAAATTTCATTCTCTCTTCTCTCTTGTTATGAAACTTCTAGTGTAGTATTTTTTACACAACAAAATTTTTCTTCTACTTAAATCCAGTGTAGTATCAAAGTTTTAGTGAATTTGTCAGTAATAATAACATTTTATTTTATATTTAACAAGTTATACCAACCCAAAGAGTGGACTAGACCTCTATGACCCTCACTCATGTCAATTACTTTGACTGAAATCCAAAGATCTAATTATTGTTATTGAAGAAAGGATGGTTAATTTGAAAGCTCGAAGAAAAATTAAAATCATGGGACTAGATTCCTCTTTTCTAGAGGAATAATTTTGACTATTGAAGCATTGGATTTGGACAAGGGAAAGTGTAATTTTGAAGTGAAGCCCACAATGTCACTTTTGATTAGGTCGGCCCTAAATCAAATTGAGCACCCTTGGAAGCCTATAAATACAAGTGACCTTAAGCTCATTTGGATATCACCACGCACCTTCTTCTTCTCTTCTTCACTATTTGTTTCGCATAGGTTTGAAGCTAGCTCGCAGAATTCGGTTTGTACAGGTCTGAAATTGTAGGGTATGAAGCTCGCAAGTGATATTAAGGTTTTGGTTTTTGACCACAGGGTCACTAAAGGGAATTTTCGGTTATAATCATAGGCTCATCTGTGAAGTTGGAAGCTCTCAACACAAACATAACTCATCCTCCCTGTGGTTGGAATCTAAGGTTTAATTTTATCAGTTGATCACAAAATTCTATAGTTGACCGCAGACATTGGCAGTTGACCACATGCTTCTGGATCAAGGTTTTGAATATTAGCATTGTTGGGTTCATCTCTTGGATGTTTTTTAGTTGATTTTGTTGGATAGTTTTGTGGTTGAAGATATGGATCATTGTTCTCTCTCTCTTTGTTGAAAATTCAATGACAATCTAATAAGAAGAATAATTTGAAAGGGTTTTCCCCCCTTTGGGTTTTTTCCCTAGTCTCAAACCAATCCTGGTGTCTCTATGTGTGAATGATTTTCTTCTATTGTTTCTTTATGTTTCGTTGCATTGTTGATGATATTGTTATTTCTATATATTTTCACATGTTACTGAATAATGTTATGATGTTATGGGGTGAATTCAATATGTAAATGATGAAATGAAATTATCTAAAGCAAAGAACAATAGATCCCTAGGAAAAATCAACATGATATCAGAGTTGGGTTGAAGAAAAATCATTAAGATCATGCCTGAGAAGACACCTTTGATGGAAGAAAGATGTTGGAGACCTAAAACAATAGTAAGGTTTGAAGGAAACCCTATCCAATTTTATTATTATGGTTTGATGGACATCATGAGGCTAGGGTTTGGAAGAAACCCTGTGATAAGATAAAGGCCTGGGTTTTGAAATTTTTGAAACCTTGGCATGATCAATGAGTAGTTGTTCTAGAATAACCCTAGTTGGGCTAGTCTCAATTAGGCCTTGGTTATTGATGAAGTTGATGAACATTTTGAAGGAAACATGGTTATATAGATAATGGATGGTAATGATTCTTGAAGGTTGGTTCAAGAGGGAGATGATCAATTCTCATTAAGGATAAGTACCTTTTCAATTTATGTTACTTCTTTGTGATTTTACTCTTGTTTAGATTTATTGATTTGATCATTGTTTATACTTCCTAAAGGCATATTTGAGTATCTAACCTCCATATTAGATGTGATAAGTGTATCCTTCTTGAGGATCATCTGAGGTGCAGGAAAATAAAGTTAGTGCATGAAGAGAAGAGCCAGTGATAGAAAAAATGGAAGAGGTACTTGATGAAAAGTTGTCGTAGAGAACTTTTGAGGTCTGAAATGGGCCTCCTAAGGAATATTATAAAATAGCAGTGGAAGTAATAAAATAATATCACATTACATCATCAAATTTTAGAGGGAAAAAATAAAAAACTACTTTTCAACTCATATTTTCAAATTATCTCCCTACGATCTTACTCAAAATTCGAGCGGGAGCACTAGTTGGACGCATAATTTAATTCCTTGTCCAAGGAGTACGCATGTTACATAATTACAATGGACCCTGCTACATGACAAATGATAAATACATGAAAAACGTGATTGCAATCATGTTTTTCATGTATTTATTAGTTTTCGTGTAACGAGTCCATTAAAAGTATGCAACATGGGTAATCCTTGGTTGAGGAATTAAATTTTGCATCCAACGAGTGCTCATGCTCGAAATTTGAGTAAAACCATAGGGAGATAAGTTGAAAATACAAGTTTAAAAGTAGTTTTTTTTTTGAATCTTTTTACATTTTTATTTAAAAAATGGCGAATCATCCCCCATGGTTGACATCATCATCTTGAATCATATTGGTTCTTATAAAGTTGATTTTGGTTGTACATTTTTGTTTTGAGGCCCGTTTTAGACCTCAAAATTTCTCTAATGACAAAGTGCTATAGTTGCCCATAAAAAATAAGAGCAAAAATTTGCAGAGGTATCTAAATACTACAAGGTATGTACGGTGTAATGTTTCAATGTTATGATTTAGCTACATGATTGGAAGGCAAGTTAAGCCCTAAGGTATGTCAATAACATCACCTTCATAAATGAATCATGCATGCATATGAAAGTAAGTTTGATTTATGGTACATATGATATATTGGTGCACTCGATATTTGGAAATCATCTTACATTTTAGACATGATGGATTTCCTGATCTCATAAAGAAGACTAGATACATTGATTTTGATATATGGTAACTTGATACTATTGTTAACGCTTGTGATAAGCATGATGAAAGTGTGAGAATAAGATTGATACTCTTGTTGATATTGGTGAGGTTTTCTTAATATTATTAAATCTGAAAAATGGTAAAATTAGATGCCCTGACTTGATGTTGTCATTATGATCCTTGAAGTATGAAGATACACTTATATGACACTAACCCTTGATGAATTTTGATGACATGTTCATATGTGATGATGAAGCAACTAATGATGACTTGTTATGGTATTTGTTTGAGAACATGATATAGTTTTTCATCTAAAAGTTTTTTTTGTAGCATGATAATATTATAATAGACAGGTTGATGTCGTGAATGATGATGATTGAAGGGGCTTCTCATTCAGAGGGAGAAACTCTTGATGAGATCCCATCATCTCTCATTATTTGAAATGAAGACATTTGACTACTGAAGGATTTTGGTCATGAATAACCACTCGATGTTGTTGAAGAAGTTTTAGCAAGTCCTTATCTAAGTAGATGAGATTTCTCCTAGTCCAAGCCCCAACTATTGGGAGAAAGGCTTAAGGGTGCAGTTATAAGCCTCCCAACCATACGGAAGAAGGCCTATGGGTGCGGTTGAACCTGTAGGATACAAAAACTAAATTCTTATGCATGAAACTAGGAGCACTCCAAGAGTATGACAAACCTACAGACATGGATCACTTGATGGAGAGTTCAATAAGTTGAAAGCATTTTATGATTTGAAGAAAGATTCCCAAGCCTAGCATGTCCACATTGACAGTTACCTAGTGAATCCTATAAGAATTTATGATTCAAACCTCTAAGGTATGCCTTTGATTTTGATTTTATATGTTGATGACCTATTCTTGACAAGTATGGAGGGGTTGATGATCGAGTGTAAGAGGGATTTGGACACTAAGTTAGAGATGAAAGATATTTTGTAGATATGTCTCCATGGATACACTAATGTTACTTGGGCTGGAAAACATTATTGATAGAAAGAGCACATCTGGGTGTTTCTTTAGCTTGGGATCTACAATGATATCATGGATGAGCAACAAATAGAAGTTTTACCAAGGTTGAGTACATTGTTTCTATCATGACTAGCTATGGGGCAGTTTGGTTAAGGAATCTCTTTAGAGAGTTGTTTGAGTGGGTTCTGGATGTGACAGTGATATATTGGCAAAGAATCACATATATAGATTGGATAGAGATAGCTTCATAGATTGAGATGGGGTTTTTGTATGAGACAAGCTTATGCTTGTGGTTGTTTCCTACGTGAAAGGGAAGATGAATAAGGTATCTTTTTGTGACATGTGTTTATTCTATCATAATATTTGATGTAATATCCTGCATGAACAAGAAAAAAGGGAGTTGTTTCTCTTGGTGGTGTTTGAGGCAACTCTTCAATGAGTTAGTTAAGTTGGTATCGAATGTGAGCACATTGATATGTTTCTGATATACATAGAGCAACATGGAATGATTGATGTGACCCTCCTAAGTAAGGGTTTGGGGAGATCAAGGACATGTGTTGGATCTTCCCCCATTCCTAAGCTCCCAGGGTGAGCAATTGAGATGTAGGGATCCTGGGGTTCAGGGATCCCTGGACAATAAGGTATCACCCCTATCTATTACCCATAGCGTAGAATATGTTTCTCCCCAATGGGTGTTAGCTACTTGAGTTAGGCATGATCCTTAATATTTATGGTAAGTGGCATACCACTCAAAATAGAGATGCAAGTGTCCTACCACTTGAATCTTTAGGGTCCTGTTGGGAAGATGAATAGATAATATGATATGCATGATCCTTACCATTTATGGTTAGTGGTATCCCTCCTATTATCACCAAGCAGTGGGATAGGCATGATTCTTACCTCATAAGGTAAGTGGCATCCCTCTTATTATATATGGTTTCCCGTGTGATAGAATTGGGCTCCCCATTGGCAGTGTTTCTCAAGTGGTAGCATTGGATCCCCGCTAGCAAAGTTTCTCAGGTCATAGCATTAGCTCCCCATTGGAAGAGTTTCTTGGGTCATAGCATTGGCTCCCCGTTCGCAGTGTTTCACAAATCATAGCATTGGCTCTTTGCTGGAGTATTTTCCCAAGTTGTAGAATTGGCTCCTCACTAGCAGATATTCTCAGGTAGCAACATTAGCTTCTCGCTAGCTAGGATTTTGGGTGGTAGAAGTGGCTCCCCGATGGATAGAGGGTGGTAGATTGAGCTCCCCTCTGATGTAAAATTATTCTTATTTTCGATTTGAGAGTGTTTAACATATGAGAAGAGACAAGAAAGAGATAAGAAGAGATGAGCCAAGATGAGGAATGACGACATTTGATGATGAGATACTTGATATAGGACATGATTTGATACTTGCGATGATTATGTGATGCAACTAGAATTTCTGCCTAGCTGAGAGGGAGTGTTAATTTGGTATCTCAGTGACGAATTCCAATCATGGGACTAGATTCCTCTTTTTGAGAGGACCAATTTTGACTATTGAAGCATTGGATTTGGATAAGGGAAAGTGTAATTTTGAAGTGAAGCCCACAATGTCACTTTTGATCATGTTGGCCCTAAAGAAAATTGGACACCCTTGGAAGCCTATAAATACAAGTGACCTCAAGATCATTTGGGTATCACTAAGCATATTCCTCTTCTCTTATTCATTGTTTGGTTCGCACAGGTCTGAATCTAGCTTGTAGAATTTGGTTCGTATAGGTCTGAAATTAAATGGTCTAAATCTCACACGTGAGATTAGGGTTTTGGTTTTCGACCACAGGCTTGCTAAAGGGAATTTTCGATCATAATCACAGGTTTGCGGGCTCATCCATGTGCTTGGAAGATATCAATCGCACGCATAACTCATCCTCCTTGCGATTGGAACCTAAGTTTTCATTTCATCAATTGACCACAAAATTCCACAGGTGATCGTAGACATTGATAGTTGACCACAGGCTTTTGGATCAGGGTTTTTATTATTAGCATTATTAGGTTCATCTCTTGGATATTTTTGAGTTGATTTTGCTAGATAGTTTTGTGGTTGAAGATATCGATCATTATACTCTCTATCTTTGCTAAACATTCAATGACAATATAATAAGAATAAGAATTTGAAAGGGTTTCCCCCCTTGTGGGGTTTTGCCTTTGTCTCCGACCAATCATGGTGTCTCTATGTGTGAATATTTTTCTTCTATCGTTCCTTTATTTTCCATTGCATTGTTGATGATATTTTCCTTTCAATATAATTTCACATGTTACTAAATAATGTTGAGAAATTGAATAATGTTATGATGTTTTGGGGTGAATTCAATATGTAAATGATTAAATGCAATTATCTAAAGCAAGTAATAATATATCCCTAAGAGAAATTAACAAGGACTCCATAGGATCACTATGCAAATGAAGTAGAGCCCAATTAAACTATTGATAAATCAAATTCTTCAACAAAATGGATAAAAACTATGGGATATTTTGTTTTTCTATCTCCCTTGATTTACTATTTCATTGAGAAGCATGTGAAACTCCTCAAGATGTATGGGAAAGACTCAAGGGATTGTTTAGAAAACGGGATAAGTTGAAAGGATATCAAATGGAAAATGAGTTAATGCCAACAATTTTGACACGCTACAAGACTTATTCTCTAGTTCAATAATTTGACAACTCGGGTAAAATCTTGTGGCATAGATACAAAAGAGGAACAACTCATCTTATCATACTTTCTAACTTAAGTCCTAAATAATTTTTCTTTCTCTCCATTCATATAATTAGACTCTTCATGGGTAAAAATAAATATTGATAATGAGTAGAATAAGCTCATTCACATGGGTTCCCTTAAGTCTCTAAATGTCCATGTGCCATAGTGAAGGATGATAACAAGAAGAACAAGTTAAGAACACAAGGGATCTTAATCATATTGATGGAGAAAGCATTAAAACTTTGAACCCCAAGGAACGAAAATATATGGATGAGAGAAGAAATTGAAAGTATTGTATTATATTTTTCCATATAAAGAGTTCCTATATGAAAAGACAATTTATCTTATGGTGCAAGTACTTTAGTAGTACAACTTAGCAAATTTCATACCTAACAACATCAAGTGAAGGCTGAAGAGAATCCATAAAAGGGATCAAGTTATGGATCTCGTTTTGACTTCTATTGCTTTAACATATAGTAGATTAATTTTAGACTCAGTTTCCTCTAATCATTTGAATGCATCAAAGCATTATTTTCTTCTTTGGTACTTTGCATTGGTCTTACTACAACTTCTTCACCACCTCTTTTTGAGAGAGATATTTGAGATGATTTTGCATACTCTTTAAACTAGAATTGTAACCAAATTTTAGAATTTGATTTAGAATTCAATCAATATCCTATGGCATATCCAAATTACATGCTATTAAAAGTACATCATACTTTATAGGAAGCTAGTGAGCTAGTGGGTGATACTACCATGACATAAAGAATTGGTTTTTAATTATTTTGGTACTTTCTGAGTTCACATTGCTATTGTAAGAAAGTAAAACATTCAATCAGTGGAAAAAATATTCTCAAATGGTGGTAGAGGATAGGTCCAAGGATAGATACTCGATGGGTTTTATTAGCAACATAATCCTTCTTCATAACATTTTCATAGTAGACATAGTATGCATTGACTTTTTAGGGGGAATTTTCTTTCCACAGGGTTTTCCCTCTTTACCTCACTTTTGTCAAAGTTTCTCATGCATAAGTTATTTCATGAGTACCTAAAATGGCTACAAATGGTTAGGATTCATTAATTGTTTTATGTAGTTGTTTTACATGAGTTCCTAACATGGATGAAAATTACCAAGATTCATTCATTATGCACACTCTTTGGTTATGCTTCAGCGGGGGTGTTGGGGTACATTGACACTCAACCTCAATTAGGGCATCATGTGACCCTCTTCCATACATTATTGTGGTAAAATATGACAACTTTTCTTCACTACTATATATTCCTTGTCATTTGGGATCATCCTCTATTTTTAGCAAGCTAACACCTAGTATAGCATGTGGTAGTGACTAGGAAGTGACATGTTTATTTTCTATCCTTTAGTGTGAATTACCTATTCTCTGACCTTCTCACTCATGAATTCACATTTTGTCTCTTATTTTTGGAGACTCCCTTATCCACAAACTTATCCACTCACCTACCAACCTTATCCTTTGACTTCTACTCTTATTTTTGGACATTTCTTACTATTTAGTTAGGAGTTTAATGGGGAAGTATACACTTCAATTATAGCTTAAGTTTTATTCCACTTATATTTAGTCAACCCTATTTGAAATTTTCACTCTACTTTAGGGTCTCCTACTACAATTTTATGCTAGCAACTAATCAAAGAAAGTTCTTTTGTATTTTATAGTGTACATGTGCTATGGAACCCCAACCTAGCTCACTTTGGGTCCATCTCAAGGAGTGTTATAAATATGTATTCATGTCAAGAAATAATACACACAAGATTTTATAAGTAATTTAAATTGGTTTATTTATATACTTAGTATTTTTACAATATAATTTCATTCTCTCCTCTTTCGTGTTATGCAATTACAAGTATAGTGATTTCTACAAAATAGATCTTGTGGTTGGGCTTAAAATTAAAAATTTACTTCAAGAAAATCATGGTTGTTAAAGGGATGACGGACCAAATGGTGAGGCTAATATATGGAGGATAATGGTTTCAAGAATCCATATAATTTGATGGACACTACAAAGTTTTGGGCTTTATCTCAATGTTCTAATCCCTTAACTCTCTATTAGGTGTTCATCTTGTTCAACTACTCTATTTTCTTTGGTTCTTTGGTTTAGTTCCCCAATATGCTAGGGGAAGCTTCCAATATCTATTTCTAAAAATAGTCCTTATTGAAGATGTTAAGGATCTCTTGTTAATCTCTATTCTTGAATAGTTGGTCACCACTTTGGCCCCTTCCCCATTTGCTTAATCATTAGCTTCTACATTTTCCCCTATATATTTAGGTTACCATATTAGGGTCATCATTCTCACTAAACCCATACACACTCTATCAATTGCAATCTAGCTTCAATATGAAATGATGAAAAAGAGAATAGCCTAAATCTAACAGGTGGAGGCATAGTCAAGGCTCTAATATTTCACCTAATAAATCCTTGTTCTAGAAGACTCCTCAATGCATTATCCATGTCAAATATAAAGCCATGAAGGTGGTGGTAAATTAATATTGTTGGTTTTATAAAGATATCAAAGATGGCATTTCCCACATGGAGGATTTAGTTAAATATAGTAGAAGGAAACTTTACAATTCTCATATTGATATGGATTTCAAGGAATGAGTACCCAATATAAGGTTTTCTACATCTTGTGATTATAAAATATGTAAGATCATAGAGCTCTACTAGTTGAATTAATCCTTCATGACTGAGATGGTGGAGGAAAAAGGTCTATAACAGTAATTCATACTAAGATAGACCTAATGGATAAAAAATTTGTTGTTTGTAGAGTGATCTACAATATTGATATCATTATATGGTAGATACCATGGAATCTTGGTACAATGTAATGGAAGCATCTGACCCATTTCAAGCATCTATAATTACTCCTTCCAATCCAATATTATTGGATGAATACCTTGAAGATCAATTAGATATGTAGCAATGGTTGAATTAACTAATCCATTTCAAGCATATATAATTACTCCTTCCAATCCAATATTATTGTTTAAAGACCTTAAGGATCAAGTAGATATGTAAACACTCAACCCATTGGGATAGCCATCCATGTTTTCCTTTGTCAATCTTATAGAGAGAAACTAATACTTCCCTCAAACTTATGATACAAATCCTTTTATTTTCTTTTAGTAAGAAATGTTAGAATTGTAGCAAGAAAAGGCTTCATTTGATTTGTGCCTTAGCCAAATGGAGAAATTCGAATTTCCAAATAAGTAGGATGACTTGGATTGCAGTTAGCTGGAGTGAAATGGATTTGTCTCCTAGTTAAATTAGTAAATTCGAGTTTGTAGGATAAAATTAGAGGTGTGAGTGGTTTGATTACTAAAATATAGCAATCTAGTAGAGTTATTCTTAGTTAAACTCAGTTATCGGAGCTCTAGTCTAGAATAGAGTCAATAAGAGTTTAGTTGAGTAGTAGAATTGTTGTTAACTCACTGGTCTCGTAGTTAACTGATCAATTTACTAAAAATATCCCTATTCATGCATGGAATTTGAATTGCCTAGTTAAGGTGGAGGAAAAGGCACATTGTAATTGTCAATTGTATACTAGTTGAGTGTACAAGTTTTGTATTCAGGCAGGTGGTCAATTCCTTCGGGATTTGTGCAAGGAAATAGGAGGGAGGTTGAGGCCTATTTTGGCTAAGTGTTGCCTAGAGCAGGTCGGTGAGCAAGAGATCATAATTGCAGTGCAGGGTGTGCTTCAGGATTGAAGCAAGACATTGTAATTGATCCATATTCTCATCTGAATTAATGCAAAGTAGCGGAGGGGTTTTTCCTAGTTGGGTTCCCTTGTAAAATCATTATGTTCCTCGTGTTTCAATGGTTGCATGTTATTGCATGTGTTTCTATCATGTGTTTTATTTTCCGCAGAATAGTAGAATAAATTTGTGTCTCTTAATTTCAATTTGAATTCATCAATAATAGAAAATTTATTTCCATTTCTACATGGGATCAGAGCTTGGGAGGACTACATAGAAACCTTGTTTCATATATTCTCTTAGAGAAATTTCGATTTGCAAAGTTTTTGGTGCAAATTCTCTTCAATTCAGGGAAAATGTCTTTCAATGGATTGAGGCTTGAGTATGCATTAGAGGGCACATAGAATTTTTGTGCTTGGAAAGACAAGATGGAAGTTGTTCTGGATGACAATTGATTATGGGAATACACACAAACTAATTTTCCAAAACTAGCAACATCAGATGCATAATCACTTGCTGAGTGGAAGAAAGAAACAACAAAAGCTATGAAGATTATTCTGGAGGGTGTGAGAGATCATGTGGTTTTGAACTTGCAAGCAAAGGAGAATTGTTTTACAATGTGGACAAATCTCATAGATCTATTCCATAGAAATAGTGATGCCAGGAAATTGGCATTGAGATATAAACTCAGGAGCATAATGAAGAAAAATGAAACCATTCCTCAATACCTATCCATATTCACTCAGGTTCAAGATGAACTTGGAGGAGTAGGAGAAAATGTGACATCATCTGAACTTGTGAGCTTAGCACTCCTTGGTCTTTAGAAATCTTGGCACAATTATCAGGATTCGGTTAATGGAAGTGACAAGCTACTAGATTGGAAGAGGCTTTGGTCTGATTTGGTGCAAGAGGAGAATAGAAGAAACACTAGAGATGGTCTCACAAGAAAATTTTCCATGGAAGGCAAGGGAAAGAATTCCCAGGGAAAGGTAGAATCCATCTAGAACCATGGCAAGAAGAAGGACCTCAACAAAATTAAATGTTTTCACTACCATGAATATGGACACTATGCAACCAAGAGTCCACACAAGAAATATGGGAAGGAGCCTGTAGGAAGAGCAAGAGGTGATGCTCTCACATCAAAATTTGAATTGGATTTCACCTTCATTGCATGCATGGAAAGTATTGTATGAGGCAGTGTATGGTACTTGGAATCTGGAGCCCCATTTCATATGATAGGAAGAAAGGGTTTTTTCAACAGTCTAGAGGAGAATGACCTACAGTTACACATAGAACTTGGAGATTATGAAAGGTATAGTACCAAATGGATTGTTACTATCACCTTTAAGAGAGAGTCAGGCTCCCATCTTCACCTGAAACATGCAATGCATGTGCCTGGGATGAAGAAATTTTCGATTTATGTAGTTTTATTAGAGGACAGAGAAAATGATGTGGTGTTCAGTAAGGGGAAATATTATCTAAAGCATGTTGCTACTAGACAAGTAAACAAAATGGTGTTTAGATTAAAAATATCTACAAGCTAGAGGTGGATGCATTAAGAAGCAAAGTAGAACATGTTCAGAGTCGAGATGTTGGAGAACTTTAGCATAGGTGCATAGATCACCAACACCATGGAGCTTTGAAAATAATGAAGAAGATCACCACAGGACTTCCAAAATGCACCCTTGACCAACATGATGTTTACAAGTGATGCACCCTTGGAAAGTATGTGAAATCCTCCTTCCAAGGCTAAGATATCAAAGTTGGAGCCATCTTGGAGTGAGTACACACAGATGTGTGTGGATCATTTTCTACAGCTTCAGTTGCAAAGAACAAGTATTATGTAATTTTCAGAGATGACTTTTCCCGCAAGTGTTGGATCTATTTTATGAAGAATAAAGATGAAGTGCTTGCAAAATTTGTTGAATTCAAAGCATTAAGTGAAAATGATACTCGACAAAAAATTTAATCCCCGAGAAGTGACAATGGAGGAGATTTTGTGTCTAATGCCTTCAAATAATTTTGTGCCAAGGAAGGCATTAGAAGAGAACTAATTGCACCCCACAACCCATAGCAAAATGGGGTGGAAGAGAGTAAAAATAGAATAATTGTAGGAGCTTCAAGATCATTTTGCATGATCAGGGGCTACCACTATACTTGTGGGAAAAAACATGTAATACAATTGTTTATCTGCAGAATAGGAGCCCTCAAAAAATACTTGGCATGATCACACCCGAAGAGGCTTTCTATGGAAGGAAGCCAGATGTATCCCATTTTTGAATTTTTGTAGCTACATTCTATTTCCATGTCTCCAAGGATAGCAGGAAAATGTTGGAGCCTACAGCTGAGATGGGGATATTTTTAGGATACAGAGAGACACCTCATAACTATCGGGTGTATTTTCCCTCACTTAGGAGGAATATGATGAGGGGATATGTCATATTTGATGAGGATAAGGCTATGAGAATCTCTCTAGAGAGAGAACTGAGTATTCCACCAGACGAGGAGCTTCTAGCTCAAAAGGAGGAGCCTTAGTCATAGCCTCAAGATGTTATGGAGCAGCCACATGTGGAGGAGAAAAGAGAACGCCGAGTAGAGGTACCCACTCAACCATAATCTTCTAGAGAGGGGATGAAGAGAACCAAAGAGGTTGACAGGTTAGTGCAAGATGCGCAGGAGCATTTGGGAGCTCATACATCCTTACGTAGGTAGAGGATATCAAAAGACATATATATTGGTTATATGGCACTCATGACAAAACTCATTAATTTTGAGACTTCTTCATTTGAAGAGGCAGTTTCCCAACTAGTGTGGGTAGATTCCATGGTGGAGGAGTATGACTCTATCATGAATAACAATGTATGGGAGGTGGTGCCAAGACCCTAAAACAAGCCAACAGTTGGTTCCAGATGGATATACAAAGTGAAGGATGTTGTTTATAGCAGTATCGAGAATTACAAGGCCTTATTTGTGACCAAAGGCTTCTCTCATGTAGAGGGACTTGATTATGAGGACACATTTTCCCCTGTCGCAAGATACTACTCCATCAGAACCATTCTAGCATTAGTTTCACAGTTGGGGTGGAAGATCCACCAAATCGATGTGAAGACTGCCTTCCTCAATGGAGTGGTTGAGGAAGATATTTACATAGAGAAGTTTGAGGGGTTTGAGGCTCGGAAGAGCTCTTTATGGTCTCAAGAAAGCACCCTGTGCTTGGTATAATCACATAGAATCCTATCTCAATGGACTTGGATTCACTAAGAGTGAAGCATATCCTAATCTCTACTACATTGTGGTAGATGGAAAATTTATTTTCTTATTCCTGTATGTAGATGACTTGATATTGACAGAGGATGAGAAGTTTATCCAGTATTGCAAGGAGGACCTTGCAAGAGAGTTCGAGATGAAGGACATGGGCTTGATGCACTACTTCCTTGGTTTGGAGGTGTGGTAGGGAGATGGAGAGTTGTTTGTGGGTTAGGGGAAGTATACCTATAAAATACTTCATATATTTCATATGCAAGACTGCAAGCCCATGGAAACTCCTCTAGCTACCAATTAGAGGAAGGAGGATGCTTCTACATGAGAGGTGATAGATTCCACCATCTGTAGACAGTTGGTGGGTCCTTGATGTATCTGGTGAACACAAGGTCTGACATATGTTTTGTAGTTAATCAGCTGAGTCAATTTATGGTGAAGCCTACTAAGCTTCACTGGAAAGCAACAAAACATGTGCTTAGATACCTCAAAGGCACAACATATTTTGGGTTATGGTACAGGAGGACTAATGGTGTGAAGATCCAAGGCTTCACTAATGCAGATTGGGCAGGGAGTCCATCAGACAGGAAGAGCCCTTCGAGGGCTATCTTCAGTGCTAGGTCAGTAGTTATTTCCCGGTATAGCAGGAAACAGGGATCTATAGAACTAAACTCAACAGAGGCTGAGTATATGGTTGCTAGTCAAGTAGCACGCGAGACCATTTAGATGAGGAAAATTATTGCTGGTCTCTTCAGTCAAGAGATGCGTCCTACTATGATTTACTGTGATAGTCAGAGTTGTATCAAGCTCTCTGAAAATACAATATTTCATGACAGGTTCAACCACATTGATATCAGGTACCATCACTTGAGAGATTGTGTGCAAAGGAGAATCATGATGTTGTAGTACATTCCCATAGAGGAGCATGATGCAGATATTTTGAAAAATGCAATGTCAAGAGGTAAACTCAAGTTCCACATGAGCAGGATAGGGGTGATCGATGAGGCCCATCAATGGGTAAATTATATGGACCTTAAAGCACCTCCATCTTACTAAAATCAACTTTTTTCATCATTATTTATATGTTTTAATTATATTTTTCTTAATGAGGAGAGTAAAGATGAGATTTCATGTCTAGTGGTCTAATGTGCACTGATTGCGGGTTTTGGAGAAAATTTTGGCTAATTAAAGTGTAGGAAATTGAATGGAGAAAAGAAAGAGGGATTCTACGAGACAGGATCTCCCTCCCTAACTCCTCACTCACTCGAATGTTCCTCAATCAAATCTCATCAGCTCAGAGTTGCAAGCAGTCGAGTCATGAAGTTCATTGCCAGCCACGCCAGTGACAATTGAAGACCAGTTGTCCTTGAGATTGGAGCCAAGCCTCCCTCAATTTAGGGAAGTTGTTGATAACTTCAGTTGTATGAATCAAGAGGCCAAGGGCCTCATTAGGATTCAGATTTTTTGTTCAAGATAACTAAGAAATTTTCGAGTTGAAGCATTGTAACCAAGCACGCTTATTTATTTATGATTTGTTTAATGAAAATGAGCAGCATTCCCTTGATCCAACACTGAGTTGACTCATAGGGCTGAATCTCTTGGGTTAGGGCCCAACCCTAGCAGTAGAGGTTCCTCTTGTTGTATATGTATGCTTAGGTTATACTCATAATTAGTTGTTAAACTAATTTTGGTATTGTTAATTTGTAAGCATTGGTATATTTAGTTAGTTTGCTTCCATTTGTGGATAGTTATAATAGTAGAATTGTAGTGATAATAATATATTCCAAAAAGGCTAACAACAAGTGGTTTTCACCTCATTTCTCCCTTGCAGGGATCATGGTTTGAGGAACACTTCTCATACAACCCAAAAAGACAAAATTCTTGCTTTTGTGTAATCTAGGGTTTTCTTGCTAATTAGGTCATTATCTTTCAGTTTCATAGATAAGTTCCAATTGGCATTTTCCAATTTCTTAGGTTCCGCACTGATCTCATCTCACTTCCATATTGTTTTCAAGCACTTCCATGCGTGAATTTAGCAAGTAAATGGTGACAACTCTATTTTTTTCCTCTATTTTAATAAACCCTTCTTGTCTTTGATGAGTTTATGTATGAATGCCAAGAATGATGTTTGTTGTTGAAGGAGTTTCTAAATTGCAGGGAGACCTCATCTCATCAGCCTTAGCCAAGCCATATCCACCCATCATTGCCAAAACTCACTAAGGTCTCAATACAAATTCTTGTCTTATGTAGAAAACTTGTTATCTTCGTTGAGAAAATCCAACCATCTTCAAGCATTGGCTTGAGTTTTAAGTAAGTGCATACCACTCCCATGCCTTATTCCCTCCTCATCCACCTTTTCCAAGCTCCATCCCACCTTCTAGACCATTCCCCAAGCTTTCGGTATGTTCCTATAGTAAAACAGGGGATCCTTTAGGTGAACTAGTGCTTCATGTAGACATCCTATAGGAAAACCTGTAGTAGTCTGTTTTGAGCCCGATTTGGGAAAAATCATCACTAAGGTGAGAATTAGGCCCCTACTTTCCCTCCAAACCATCTGAACCATTTTACTCCTTTTCCTCCACACCTATCTCCCTTGCTAAAGAACCAAGCAAGATTAGAATTTACATTCTTCAAGCAAAAAGTAAAAAAGAAAAAGTTCTTTTATATTTATTGTTGCACACAGCAATTAACACTCTTTAGATCAGATTTCATGCTTAGATTAGTTAAAGCATCACGTGTTAAAGTAGGGTTATTTTGCAAGAAAAGTATGTTAGCAAGTAGATAGAGGATTTCATGTTGTTTTGCAATCATTTCTTTCAGTCTTTCCTTCATGCAATAGACAACCTTTCTTTTCTTCCAATTAGGTTAAATTCCCTTCTCCAAGTTGGTAATCAGACTTATTCTCGTAAATAGAAGGTTTGAGAAACCCTAGTGGTCTATCACCCCAGCTCAACAGTGACAAAGAGTAGACCAATTACATCTATTTGTGTATACATCACTCTCACCTCCAAGTTTGTGCAAACCCTGGGTTGATGAAGTAAAGTCAGTAGCCCCAGGAGTTGCAACATCCTTGTTGCAATACTAGTGCTCATCACTTTTTGGCACCATTGTCAGGGAGGTATCTGAGTAGATGTGATTTCTACTTTCTTTCATCCTTTTCTTATCTCTTTCATTCTGCAATTAGTTACATTCAGTAAATAGTTGCAATTCAGTTTTTTTTTCTTTCAATTTTGCAAGTAGTTTAAAACTCAAAAAATAAAAAATAAAACACTCTTTTCATGCCTCGTAGGAATAGGGATAACTTAGGAAAATTTCTACCAAATACCCCCACCACTTCAAACAGTCAACCTTCCCT
>APFE030646399.1:225204-244234 GCA_000404065.3 Pinus taeda
AAAAAGACAAAGACGAATTGAATCATCTATAATGGAATTCGATGCACACCAGAGATGGTAATTCATCACATGATTAGATGGATCTTCTCCTGACTTCCCCTCAAACTTTGGTATATCACTAGGCAACTTATTCGGCATTGGCAGCCAAAATGGAAGATAATTAATGGGATCATTCATAAGGTGCGACAAGTCAGGTAAATCCAAAGTTTCTATAAACGGTAACTAACGGTTCAGATCCCGAAAACTTGGGGTCATAAGACCATCCCCAGGAGGAGGATATCCAGGATAACTTGGTATCGGATTTGCATTTGGGATACTATGTCCTCCTGGAAAACCAGGATTAACCAGACCATACTGGGGTTGTTGAGGTTGTTGATAAGTATACCCAGGTTACGGTTGATACTGATAAGGCGGGTTCTGCACAACAAGACCGAATTGGTACTGTCCCTGGTACAGTTGATAAGTAAATTGGGGTTGAATTGTGACAACCGTACTAGGCCCAGGTTGTCCTACAGCCATCGAAACCAAAGTCTGGATTGTAGGTCCGGACTGAGGTAAAGAGGCCTGAGGAGTCGATACAGGAGCAGTAGAAACTAGAGTTGCTGATACTCCAGAAATAGGTGGAGTGGATTGAACAGAGGCCGTAGTAGTTGCAGCAGACGTTTGGGACGGAGTTTGAGGTGAACTAGGCCCAGACTGATGAGCTACCCCAGGTGTAGAAGTTTGAGTAGTAGGCTAGACAGGTTGCTGGGGTGAACCAGAAATCAAAGACTGTCCAGATTGAGATGACAACTGCACACTGGGTTGCGGAAGTCTGTTGATCCCACACCACATTCATTCAAGGGTATGGACCCATAACAGGTTGAGCATATTGATGACCAAAACCAGGTTGAGTGTAAGCTTGATAATTATACGGTACATTTCCCGGTCCTTGAACAAATGATTGATCTGAAGGTGGTCGAAAACCTTGAGGTTGGTATTGAACTTGCGTTTGGTACTGACCTTGAGGCTGGTACTGACCTTGAGGCACATATTGATACTGGGGTTGACCTTGAGGTACATATTGGTACTGGGGTTGACATTGAGGAAAATACTGTCCCGTAGGGATGTACTGTCCTTGAGGTTTCCCCCCAGGCGGTAATGGACTACCTTGAGGTTGCCCCCCAGGTGGTATTTGAGTACCTTGCGGCTGCCCCCAGGCGGTATCGAACTACCTTGAGGTTGCAGATTAGGAGTAGTACTAGACATCATAAGGATCTCTTCGACACTTAATGGTTTAGTTCCGTTATTACCAGGAGATACTACATATTCGATGGGTTGAGGAGATGCTCCTGAAAATGTACCAGATAAAGACTGATACCCAGGAGGAACAGAAGGACCACCATGTAAAAAAGTTTTTGGCGTCTAAGAAAACAAGGATGACTATCTCGACATATTCAAAGGAGGATAATAACCTCTGGGTGTTGGATGGAAAGGAAATCGAGGTGGTGAAGACGCGAGACTTGGATTTTCTAAGAAATTGGTCAACGAAATATACCAAGCGTCACCTCTAATGGGACTATAGAAAATGGATTCACGCTTCCTAAGTTCGATAGCTGGTTGATTTTTAGGGATGCTTATACCTTCGTTCGGACTTACAATTTCTTCTATGGAAATGAGTCCAAAAGGAAGATTCTCGGTAATGATATTTTCTATCTTGGGTGAACCAAGACCACTAGAAGCAGGAGAAGCAAATCCCGAAGATGGAGTAGCAGCAAGTTCAGTCTCAGGTTTAGAGATTTTAGGTTCTTCGGCTAATGAGCTAGTAGGAGTGATACTACCGATCACCTCGGAAAATGAAATCGGTTCATAAATATGTTTTGTTGCTTGAACTAGATGATCAGGATTTATGATTAACGAAGACTCTCTAGCCTCCGATGACCCAACTCTACTTTCACTAGGTGTGACAAGAGCTCGTAGCCCTTCAAGTTGACTTGGTGTAAATTCAGGAGGCTTCCCCCGAAGTCGATGAGATTGTCTCGGTAATTCAGCCACGATTAATTATTTAATTACTTCACACGAAAACAAAGAAAATCTCAAGAAAACCACCTAAAGTCTCTAAAGAACCAAACAAATTGAAGCACACGCCTAATAAATCTAGGAGATCAAACCACACACAAACAATATCTTTCCGGATTGAAAACACTAGTTGGTGATGAAATCCAACGTGGCAGAATTCAATACAGAAATGGCGGTGGGAACAGTTACCCCGACAACCTGCTAAATGAAACAGACTGGCACAAGTTTCTCCAATATAACCATCTCGAGTGAAGATAACCCCCCAAAGATTCCAAGTGAGTCTAGTCAACGTCTGCTCCAGGTACAGTGGGATCTTCCCTCCACCGTCACCTAGGAAAGAATCGTAAAGATTATGGCCACTGTTAGCTTCCTATACCAATAGGTTTCATTTTTCATGATTGAATGGAGAAATGCCAAATATGTTCATCCTTTTCATGCTGCAAAGGTTCCATATTTTGTAGAATTTCACTATGTATAGGTGGTTGACTCTTGCCACATTTGATGAATAGCCAGACAGTTTAATCCTAGCTGGATCATGTTTGAATTTACTTGTCTTAGAATAGAGAATAAAGGTCTGCACAAACAGTTCAAGCTTGGTAGACAAGTAGTTATAGAGAAGCAAAGGGTCTCAATAGCTTAATCTAAGCCCTGGAAGAGATAAGGGTAGACTTAGATAGGAGGATAGCTAAAAGAAAAGAGAAGAGTCAGGGTTTTCTAGTTCAAATGCACCCAATGAAAATGAAGAGAAAATGTTAGGTATACTAGGTTTGGTAGGCAGTTTTGATGGTATAGAAGTAGGTGTATGAGCAATTTGGTCCTATTGCAACAAGTTTTCATCTCATGAAAAACATTAGGTACCATGGCAAGGTGGCTACAAAACAAATGGAACATGACTAATTCCCCTCCCCCTTTTTTCCAAGAAACACTTACTAACATTCCCCCCAAGGACAATGAGATTTTCTCATTGCCTTTACTTCACTTCATTTCATAGAAAAACTAAGTGAAAAGGTGTTTTCACCTAGGCAAAACAAGCGATATTTCTTGTGTAAAAAGTCTTTATTCCATTTTGCCAAGTTTCCTAAACTTTATAACTTGGTATCCTTTCATTCCCCCCATTCCTAAGTTTCACTCTATAAACTTAGCCTAATCCATGAAAACCCATTCCACATAGTCATATTAACCTACTACCCCTATTATATAGCTCCTATGTATATTCCCCTCCCTTAGTATGTATAAATACACAAAATCCCTAAAAAATCTAATACCCCGACCCTTGGCTAACTATAGCTATATTTTAAATTTTGTTAGGGAGTTATTGGTCCACCCGGGGCCCAATAACAACCCTCCACGTGCCCATCAGGACTTGTTTAGCCTCTGGCTAAATAAACAGCCGAAAACACGCATTTTTACCCCCAAAACCCATTTAACCCAAAGTCAGAAATACACCGCAAAACATTACAAAACGCAAAAAATTAAAGCGGGTCCCCCGTTGTTAACCTGCCGCCACCTTCATTACCCACCAATCGCTCGATCGGCGCTGACAGATCCGACGGTGGTCGGCAATATTGCAAGCCCTAACATGCCGAACTATAGCGTCTGGGGGGTGGGTGGTATTTCCACCGTACCGAGGACGCGTGTCAGGCGCCCGGCATGTTCGGAGCCCCCTCCCCCAATACCACTTTCCTCCAAAGGCGGTGCGGGGAACACCACTTACCACCCCACCGCCTCCCTGCTGACGTCACCCAACACGTCACATGCCACGTCACCTGCCATGTTAGCATCCGTACCCCGCTACACGACAAAATGACGTCATGCTGACGTCATTAGAAAAAAGCGCACCGAACTCGTCAAAGTCAAAATTTCGGGTAAAAAGGGGTGAAAACATTCTTTCTACCCATTTGTCTTTGTTTTCTGTATGCAACCGATGCATGCTAATTTACGTGCAAAATACCATTTTTGCCATATAAGTCCGCCACCTAACAGCTTTGACTCCACAGCTCAGCCCCTCGGCTCACCTAGTCACCTGCAAATCGACCATTCCGCCGAGAAAACAGGTATTTACAACAAATTGCTCCCGACCCTGTTTTTATTGGATTTCACTGTAAAATTGCCCACAACACATATAATTTGAAGAAGAAACAAAATGTTGCTGCCAAAATACCCACCATAACCTCTGAGTTGCCAAATTCACCATAAATCCACACAGTGAGCTAAAATTGAGCTCGTTCGGCCCTGCAAATTCTCCAAGGAACGCTGAAAACTACCTTTTGTCCACAATTGTCACCCATTGTGCCAAAGAAGCCCATAAGTTCTGTTTCTCCAGCTAAATTCAATCCACAAAGTTAAATTAAAGCCAACAAACCAGTTTCAATGGTGAAAATCCTAGAGAAATCCATAGAGCCATTGTTTTGCCTATTTTGCTTGCACAAATCCAAAATTTCCAATTTTAAAGCCAACAGAGTTTAGCCATGGAAGGTCCAGTAGCCTTTAACATCACTCCTCTTAATGCACCCCACAAGGAATTGGAACATCTACCCTTAGCTAATAAAGACTATCTAATCCAAGACCTAGTAGGCTAACAAAACCATTTGCAAGCAGTCTGTGAGCTCAGAAATCGCTACTTAAACCAAAATGATGTCTATGGAATATGGGAATCAAATCTACCCATATACTACCTCCCCTCTGTGAATATATTCCCTGAGATCATTCACCTCTGATGTGAGAACTATGAGCCAACAAACAGGGGAGTTAAGAGTCCATCTGGAACTACACTTTTTCATATTACTCCTGACTCTATAAATCAAATGCTGAACTTCAAACCAACCCACTTCCATTTTCCTCTTACCATGAAGTTCTTACTGGATGAAGGTCCCAAACTCTCTAGCTCAGAGATAACCAGAATTACCCAAGTGTTTATGAGAGTAGATCACTAGCCTAAGGAGCCACCTCCTTTCCACTATGCATCTTTCACTGAAGTGGGTAGATTAGTTGTTGATATGATATCTTTTGTTTTGGGGTTAAAGACAAGTGAGCATATTGATGAAACCATATTGGTTATGATGTCTATATTTACCCCAGGGCAGCCCCCTGCTGTCAAATACAACTATGCCAAATTTATTGCCAGCAAGATACATGACCAATTGTTGAGGCTAGACGGGGAGGGAATCTTTAAATAATCATCCTATATCTATCATTTGTTCTTATATTACCAGCCAAATATTTTCCAATTCCCCATTAGAAGATTGGACCATAAAGGGGAAGGGACTTCTGTGATTTTTTGGACCCCAATCTTTCATGAAGTCCGCAGCTCTCCCTACTCTTATTGTGAGTTTATTGATTTGTTTGTATACCCAGTCTCTTCCCTCCTGATGAGAACTCCTCCTCCTAGACTAACATGTGATATGCAAAAGATACTACAGCTCTCCAAAAACTATAAAATAGGTGACTGGTACTTTTACCAAAATCACACTATTTTGAGGATATATGGCTCTGAGCTATGCCCCTACAGGCTGCCCAGATATGTGCCAATGAGACTGTTTGCCTTGGAATATTTCAGGCTATTCATCAATTCAGATTTGAGTCACTTCCATAGCACAAAGAAAAAGGCCCGATTGAAACTCAGAGACCAGTTAGGCCCCTATGTTATGAACAAGAAAGAGGGATGGAAGGATGCTGATGAAATATTGGGTCAAACACTCAGACTCAAGAGAAGCTTTTGGTGGGTACCCTATGACCCAAACGGCTTTATCAATGCAAGAAGGGTAAAATATAGGCTGGCACGCTATGAACATTGCAGCATCCCTGACATATAAAAGTTTGACAACCAAGATGAGTGGGTGGAGGGCACACTAGTTGAAGAGTTTACTGAGGAAGAGAAAATGGAACAAACTATGAAAAATCTGGAAAAAAACTCTTGACTTAGATTATTTTGGGCAGGTGTCATTCAAAAGACCATAGCAAACCGGGGAATTCTCATCAACTACTACAACTTCACAACAAGTTGCCCAGGAAAGGACTACACCAACAACAGGGACAACAAAGGGCAAGAAGTTAGTAGTTGCAGAGCAAGAAACAATGGAAGAACAACCAACTACCTCAAAAGAACATAGTCAAGGGAAATCCCCTTCACTACAGGCACAAGCACCAGAAGTACCATCACTGCTGACTCCTCTTCGTGAGGAGAGAAGTAAGAAAAGAGACCGAGAAGAGACCACACCTGCAAGTGGGTCAACAGAATAGTAAGAGGCCAAAAGGCACAGGGTAGATCCTCTACCTGAAGAGGACATTGTGGAATAAATCACTGAAAGCACAAGAGGAGAGAGGGCCATCAACCAACAAACTTCTGCTAGCTCTCACAAACAAGAAGGGGAGAGGCAGCATGGAATGGAAGTCTCCTCCTCAAGGTCACAAGCCAAGAAATGATTAGATATCAAACAATCATTTATGGAGATTAAGGCTCAAAATGAGTCATTAAGGATTCAGTTGTATGATCAATTTCTCAAGATGACACCCTCCAAACAGCAAAGACTAATGGCAGCTTATGACATCAAGGAGGAGAAAATGATCTTAATTCATTTCAAGCCTAAGGTTCAGCAACCATAGTCTGCAGTTGACTACATAAGGACCAATCTAGAGGTCCTTGCCAAAGATATACACCCAATGGACCAAATAGAATTGCACAAACAAACGGGTGAAATGGTCTATGCTACATTGGCAGACAAGGCAATGTTGGCCCACCAATTAAAAGAGTCATTGAGTAATACATATGATCAATTGGATTTGGAGAAGATCTCTTCTCTAGCCGAAGACAACTGAATAAAGACTCTGGAAGAAATAATTATTGAGTTGGGACATGATCCCAAGGATGCCAAGGGCATCAAAACATTGATAAATAAGAAAGAGGAAGATATTGAGGCCCTTAGAAAGCAATTGAAGCTGCCTGTCACCATGCATCCACAAACAACAAAACTAGCACAAGAAAAGGCAGAAGAGGATGTAATGGATTTGTTTATGAGAATGAATCAAAGGCTAATGTAGATAGAGCAAGAGTTAGAGAAAGCATTGCAAGCTAAGCAGGGAGAGTCGAACTCCCAGCCACCTGAAACAGCTCCAAGAATTGTCTCCGCTCGCCCCACAGACATAGCAGCGATCGCTCCCACTAAGCCAGCATCAACAACAGCTACAACAGCTACAAATGCTACAACAATACCAACAACAGAGCCAGAGACCAGCATGAGGATGGAAGAAATGATGAAGGCAGTGAAAGAGCTAGAAGCTCAAATGTCAGAGCTCAAAGAGGCAAAAGAAAGATTAGCCAAGCTAGAGGTGAGATATTACAAGTCAAAAATAACAGTGGCAGAGAAGACGAGAGAGGTAAAGGCCTCGGAAAACAAGGTGAAATCATTGGAAAAGTATCTCACCTTGCATAAACCTCTGGCAGACATTAAAATGATTTTATGGACCAAGATTGGCCAATGCATTACTGACCAATGGCTATCAGTTCAAACAATCTATGAACAAATTGAATTCATAGGAAGGGCACAAGAGCAAATTCAAAGGGCCAAGGCATCATTGGGAAATATGCCTGAGCAGACCAATAGGTTGATCCATTTTTTGATTACCCATACTAAAGAACAACTAGCAGCTTTGGAGATCTCGGATAGGACAGGCACCATTTTGACAGTGAAGAAGGTGCTGACAATGAGAAATTTTGTACATACTTTGGAAAGGAAGTGCCAAGAGAAGCAAATGGACATTAATGCCTTCACAGATAAATTCACAATATTGCAGCAAAGGGGTCTACCCAGTTTACTAACAAGCAATAAAAAACTATTATCACATCAAGAATATGCTCATAGGGTAAACATGTATGTAACAAATCAGATCACTGCATCATCCAGCACTTCAGAAGACATAGGACCTCCTTCCAGACAGAGTTTATATGACAAATTTGAAAATTTGTTTTATATAGAACATGAAATAAATAATCTTTTTGAAGTCAAGCTTAACTTTTACAGGTATACTGAAGCTGATGAAACACTTGTAAAACTACAAAGACATCAGTTGCCTACATAACAGTGGTGGTAGAGTATGCTAGAAGTTTTGCCTAGGTAATTTGGATCTTTCTACCTATGTACACTAGGTCAAATAGCAAGACATGTGGCAGATATGAAGGAAGGAGCTCAAGCGAGGATTAGGACACATTAAAGATAAATCAAGAGCAGGTGAAAGGATCAGGACAACAACGCATGAATGCAAATTAAAGACACAACTACCAACCAAATTGTTGGGTTAAAAAGTCTAAAATATCTTGTCAGTTAAAGCAGCCAGCAAAACCACAATAACTCCTACCTCTATTTCTGCATTTATTTCTCTGACAGAGTAGGTGAAGGAAGTTATTACTTCATATCTTATCCACAAGATATTTTGTAGCTCTCTTTTTGTATAAATACCCCCCGAAGGAATGTATTCGGGGTTGGTGATTCTCCTCTTGGACTGCGCTGTAACTCTGATATTTCTTAATACAAAGGTTGTTGAAATGCATTGTTGCTGGACCTTCTGAATGTGGATTTGATGATTCTGGGATCTGCTACAAAATTCCTGTGTCTTTCTTTGGCTCAATAAGTTATTCTAAACTGTGTTTTTGTGTTTTCTATGTTTGCAAATTTCATATATGTTTCATAATCTTAACAACAGGGAAAACGAATAGCCCAAAACTTGTTTAAATACACTCTGTGTTCAATTCCTATTGTTATTTATGTTTTCTTTAGAATTAGCATAAACATAAATTCTTAGATGCTTATGTTTCCACTAATTGTTTCATTTTAAAAATTGCCAAGGAATTCTTCACTACTCCTTGAAATATTCATGCACCTTCCCTTTGCCACCATGATAAAGGATTCTTGACTGCCCTTTACCCCCTGGCTTACATTCCATCAATTTCTAGATTTCAATATTGTTCCAAAACTGATTTTCTTGCTTTGTAGTATTCCCCATCATCACAGAAACACACTCAACAGTTCCTCTTCATAGACTTCATTTCCCAATGGAATAAACTCTTTCAGACTTGCATCCTACCTCTTTTTGAAATCACCATCCAAACAAACTTAAAACAAAACTCTGCACATCATAACTAGCATAAAACTTCAAAAAACAAAGTTAAATTATAAAGAGAGAGCCCTCTCTGGATGCAATTTGGCTAGAAACTGCACCTAAAAGATTGGTTAGTGGTTACCTCGGTTGTATTCCCTTTTCTCACAAGTTTTGGGGAACAACCTAAGTGATAACATCATTGGCGACTCCACTGGGGAACTGAATGAATGTCTGTTACTACTGTCTAATCTCTAAAGCTACAGATGGAGCCTGAAGTCAGCTAGGCAGCCTTTGAAACTGTCTTTGTTATGCAATCACAAGAGTAAATAAAAGCTACTTCAGTCCAACTCCAGTTTAGCTTTAGATTCTAAACAGCTGTCTCAAAGATTTGTTTGGCCATCCTTGTTTCAAACCTACCTGAAGGAAAGCCCAATTCCTCTTACATTTCAGGAGCTTCCTTCAAAGATATTGTCAAAACTTTTATTCTCCAAATATTCCCAGAAAATAACCAAAATATATTTTAGAAGCTGGCTCCAAAGAAGAAAACTCGGTACACAAGGTCAAACCCAGACCCAAATCCTCTAGCTATTTTTGACCATCCAAATCTGATTGCTAAGAGCCTTAGGAAACTAGAAAACCAAGAGAGTTCTGCTAATTCAAATCTTGAAACACCCTAGTAGAAACCCATTCAAATTAAGCCTACTACAGCAAAATCTCAAGCCCTTCTTCCTATTGTTGTAGCTTCTTCTAGCTGACATCTATACTCCAAAATCTCTTTTCCACCCCTTCATCCACAACACTTATTTCAGCTGCTATCCCTGTGCTTCCAGTTGTCCCACTTTTTCCTGCTAATATGGAAAATTGATATGCTCCCCTGTAGTTTCCTGCCAATCCAGGGGCTATGCCATAGGATTACAAGGGAAAAATTACCTATTTTTATGGTACTGGCACTTACACTGCTCAAAAACATACCAAGACGATGACAAACTATTTTGAAAACTATGAGATTGATGATGATGATGTCAGGATGAAATTTTTTTCCAGAGCTTAACTAGTGATGTAAGGACATGGTTTAGGCCACTCCCTGCAAACACAATAGCTAATCCCGATGCCCTTTATTAGACTTTCCTAAATAGGTGGGAAAATAAAAAAGACTCTTTACACATCTTAACAGAATATGAGAACTTGAAGAGAGGCCCACAGGAGAGTGTCCAAGATTATTGTGCCAGATTCAACAATACCTACCTTGCTATTCCAATAAATCTTAGACCACCACCAGACTTAGCATTGATCAAATTTCCTGATGGATTTGACTAAGATATGGCTTACCAGCTCACGGAGAGAGCTCCTCCTAGCCTTGAAGATATGCAGAGCATAGCTGTGAGTGTTGAAGCTAATGTGATTTCCAAACGAAATCGAGCCAGGACTGAAAGAAGAACAACTTTCAAAGAGGAACCCTCTGCCTTTGAACAGAAACTTGATGCAATCATTAAAGGCATGGACAGGCTGGGAGATAGAGTGGAAACTATTGAGAGGAAATCTTCATGGGAAAGCCAACCAAACAATAATGCAAGAAATGCAAACTTTAGAAAAAATCAAAACCCTAATGTAGGAAAAGTTGGTCCAGACCAAAACATAAGGCCCCCCTTCCAAGAAAACTATGCAGAAGCTTCCACATCTAGTGAACCAACAGAGGACCCCCACATTAACCTAATGGGTCTCAATAGTGGCCAAATAATTTTCCTAACTCAAGAAGATCAAGAGGCTCATACTCTTATTCAGTGTCAAATGAAATCAGGGGAATCCTTTGATTTTAAGCAAGGGTATGAAATAGTTGTGTATGAAGTCCACAAGAAATACAACTTGAGAAGTAGGAGAATAGACATCCTTGATGATCCAAAGCACAAGACAATCAAGCAACCTACCAAAAATAAACTCAAGTACTCTCATATACCAATCATCCCTAAATCAACTTCCAATCCAAATAGTCCAACTGTTGAAGATGTTTCAGACAAAGATAAATCAAAACAACACCCTACATCTGTTCCTCCACTCAGAGAAATTGTAGAAGAACCTTTGGAAGATGGTGCGCAAGTAACTCCATTTCATCCTAACATTCCAGTAAAATAGGCAGTTGTTGAAAACTTGGTGGAAAAACACAACCTTGCTGTCCAAAATGTCAAAATACAAACAGAAAAACCCTTTAATATGGAGGCTGAAATAAGTAAGTTAAAAGTATCCATCCCATTATCTGAATTGGCTAGGCATGAAGTTTTTAGAGAACAAATCAGCAGATCACTACAAATTTCAGAAAAGAAAGATTCAGTGAACATCCTTGATGATCAACCAGAAATTATATTTGGCCCTGAAGAAAATGGTAAAATAGTAGATGGAGGTGTCCCTCCCTTTTATGTGAGTTTAAACATTCATGACAAGGTGCTTCACAATGCAATGTTTGACTCAGGAGCCTCCAATAATCTGATGCCTAAATCTGTTATGGAAAAGTTGGACCTAGATATCACAAGGCCATACAAAGACCTATTTTCCTTTGATTCCAGTCAGGTCCAGTGTCTAAGATTAATCAAGGATTTGTGTGTGTCATTAGTCCAATATCCAGCCAAGACAATTCTCATGGATGTGGTGGTAGCTGATATTCCACCCAAGTATGGAATGTTGTTATCTAGATCCTGGGGTGCCAAGCTACAAGGATCTTTGCAACTAGACATGTCTTATGCCACTATCTCAGTCTTTGGTCAGCCTAAGAGGCTATACCGAGAAACTTTGATGAAGTATGTGGTAAGTAGTCAAGAAAAACCCCAAAACTTTCCCATTTATTCTATGCATTCAGACATGGACTCTTTTATCTTATACAACACTGAGATTCAAACCCCGACTGATGTAAAAATTGTGGCTTTAAGTCAGGATGAATTCCTAGACAAAGAATCCACAGTTCAGATTCAAGAAGTCTTGGAAAACAATAAATTCATAGTCACACAGGAGGAATCCCATGAGACTAAAAACCCAACTATGCCTGCTGAGAAAATTGAAAAGGCTCCTAAAACCAGTTCAAATCAAGAAAACTTATGGTATCTAGAGTTTGATGGATTTGTTAATAAGCTAGGAGCAGGGGCAGGGGTTTGGATACACAATGTGAAGGATGACCACGCTGAGGGACGTGCATTTAGATTAAATTTCAGGTGCACTAACAACATGGCCGAATATGAAGCCCTCCTCTTACGGCTCAAAGTGATCAAAAGCCTAGGTGCAGCTCGAATATCAATTATGGGAGATTCTAACCTCATCATTCAACAAATAAAAGGCAACTTCATTATAAATGATCTTAGGCTGAGGTCATATAGAGCTGCTACAATGGAAATTCTCAACACCTTTCTTGAATCCCAATTGACCAAGATTCCAAGGAATCAAAATCTGCATGCCCATAGTCTAGAAACCTTTGCAAGCACTTGCAAATTGCCATTTAAGCCCAATCACCGATTCACTGCTGAAATAAAACATAGACCTGCTGTACCAGATAATGTCAAAAACTGGCAGGTGTTTGAAAATGACACACAAATCAACAATTTCCTGACTTTGAAGGAAGAGTTCTCAAGCACAAAAATGGATACCAACACTATAGAGGAAAGCAATCAAATAGACAAAATTTAAACATGTATCTCTGCTGAAACAGCAAACCAAATTCTACATCCCACCAAGTTCACTAAAACATATCTACAGGAACTTCATGGAAAAGAAGGTGAGGATGAAATTGCAGCAGAGTGTGAAGTCATTGAGCTGAAGGATAATTTTATACCTACAGGGCTCACTCCTTTAGAGGACATTTTTGACTCAAATGACATATCTAGGAAACCTAAAATGCAGCCATTAAATGCAAAAATTGAGGACTGTAATTTAGGAACTGCAGAAATTCCCAAAATTATAAAATTGTCCAAAGCTCTGCCTCCTGACCAAAAAACTCATGTATATTGAACTATTCAAAGAATTTCAAGATATCTTTGCATGGAGTTATGAGGACCTAAAGTCTTATGATACTGCAGTAATCCAACACGCAATACCTCTCAAAGAAAACCAAAAACCTTTCAAACAGAAACTTAGGAGGGTCAACCCTGTGCTTCTCCCTTTGATTGAGAAAGAAGTTAAGAGAATGTATGAAGCTAGAATTATAGCTCCAATCAGATTCTCAGAATGGGTTTCAAATTTAGTGCCCACTAGAAAGAAGACAGGGGAGATAAGGCTATGTGTTGATTTGAGAAATTTGAACAAAGTCTCTTTAAAGGATAACTACCCTTTACCCAAAATGGATCACATTCTGCAAAGGGTAGTGGGTGCTTCAAGGATATCACTGTTAGATGGATTCTCAGGCTTCAATCAAATCCTAATGCACCCTGATGACCAAGATAAAACTGCTTTCACAACCCCTTGGGGAACGTTCAAATATGTGAAAATGCCTTTTGGACTCAAGAATGCAGGAGCAACTTTTCAAAGAGCCATGGATATTTCTTCTTCTAAAGAGATCTATGACTTTTTAGTCATTTACCTAGATGACCTTACAGCTTTTTCCAAATCAGATCAAGAACTCCTAGATCATCTCAGGCAAGTATTCTTAATTTGCATAAAATATGGTATATCACTTAATCCAAAGAAATCATTGTTTGGCCTAGAAGAAGGAAAATTATTAGGCCATATCATCTCTAAAGAAGGCATTAGGATTGATCCGGACAAAATACAAGCTATCTTGCAAGTCCCTCACCCTAGAAACATTAAAGAACTACAAGACTTTTTAGGGAAGATAAACTTTCTAAGAAGATTCATACCAAATCTAGCTGAGCTAATAAGATTTCTGAACAAAATGCTCAAAAAATACTCCAAGGTTAAGTGGACAATAGAAACTAAGCAAGCCTTTGAAGAAATTAAAAAAGCTTTGACTCAAACACCAGTCCTCACAAGCCCCAATTTTGACAAGGACTTTATCATATTCTCATTTGCATCAGAACATACAATTGATGTTGTCTTGCTTCAAAAAGATGACCAGGAATGTGAAAAACCCATAGCCTTCTTCAACAAAGCCCTTAGAGATGCTCCACTCAAATATCAAATCATGGAGAAACAAGCATATGCACTTATAAAGGCCATCAAGGACTTTAGAGTTTACATCTTGTGCTCTCATGTGATTGCTTATGTGTCCAACACTGTTGTTAAAGACATCCTGACCCAAGAAGGCATCGAAGGCAAAAGGGGCAAATGGATAGCTACCATACTGGAATATGACATTGAAATTAAACCAACAAAACTGATTAAAGGATAAGGACTAGCTAAACTCATGACTGAAACTAACTTTCAAGCCCTTGACATAAATCAACTGGATAATGAGCATGAGATGGCGACTCCATAGATCAATCAAGCCTTTTCACAATCACCTTGGTATGCTGACATATATTTTGTATTATTAAACCTGCAAGCTCCTCCAGGATTATCCAGAACTAAGAAAAGATTTTTGAAAATGAAAGCTTCCGAATTCTGCATTTTAGATCATGCTCTCTTTTGGAAAAACCATGAAGGTGTTTTATTAAATTGTCTAATCAAAGAATAAACTGACAAAGTACTTAAAGAATTTCATGCAAGGGATTGTGGTGGACATTTATACTGGAAATCAACTACTGATAAAATCCTAAGGGATGGATTTTATTGGCCCACCCTATTTACTGATGTGAAAAAATATGTAACTTCTTGCCACAAATGCCAAATTTTTGAAGGCAAGAAAAAGTTGTTGTCTCTGCCCCTCAAGCCCATTTCCACTGAAAAACGATTTCAACAATGGGGTTTAGACTTCATTGCGGAAATTCATCCTTCATCCTGTGGCCAACACAAATGGATTTTGACTACTATAGACTATTTTACCAAGTGGATAGAGGCCATCCCTTGTAGGCAAGCCAATGACTCAGTAATCATGCAATTCCTTGAGACCAACATCTTGTCTAGGTTTGGCTGCCCAGAGAGAATTATTACAGACAATGCTACTGCCTTTAAGTCTAAGAGAATGATTAATTTCTGTCATAAATACCACATTACCTTGGGCCATTCTACAGCCTATTACCCTCAAGGTAATGGCCTAGCTGAATCCTCCAACAAGAGTTTAATCAACATCATTAAGAAATTCTTGGAGGAGAACAAGAAAAACTGGCATAAAAAGCTTGTGAATTCCCTATGGGCAGACAGATTGACCACCAAGAGATCTATTGGGACCAGCCCCTATCAATTGGTTTATGGAATGGAGGCAGTATTCCCTTCTTCTTTGGGAATCCCAGTGATAAATTTTCTACAAGAGATACAGGTAGAACTTAATGATATTCAGAGAAGGTTCAATCAAACTATTCACTTGCAGCAGACAAGAGAGGAGGTCTACCACAGAGCTCAAGTTCTACAAGAAAATCTTAAAAAGATATTTGATAAAAGAACCAAAGCAGAGGATTTTTTCATTGGGGATAAAGTTTTAAAGTGGGATTCCAGAAGAGAAGATAGGGGAAAACATGGAAAATTTGATTTCTTATGGAAAAGACCATTTATCATTCACACTGTACAAGGAAATAACACCTACTTTTTGAAAAGCCTGGATGGTACAGACGCAGATGATGGACCAATCAATGGCAGAATGTTGAAGCATTATTTTGAGCCACTTTGTTAAAGATAGCAGAACTTCAATTTGTACATACTAGAGTTTACTTTCTGCAGTTTATAACAGCAATAGGATAGGGAATAGGCTACAACAAATTTTGAGGAAAAAGACAAGGAATTGTGCCACCTTTGGGTATAGCATTTTAAGCCCATCAGAAGAAGCTAAAGAAGCAGACTTGGGAGCTGTGAAAATGATGAGAAATATTCAAACAGAGTACCCAAAACAGAGCTGCCATTTTTTGGAATGAGTGCATGAGAAATACAGCCATTGCAGAAGAGCCCTTTTTTGAACAACAAAGGATAAATTTCATAATACAGCAAAGAACTAAATATAACGCCATCTGACCTGCTGTTCTTGACTTTTCACTAGGAAAATCCATCCCCAAGTGGAGCCACTATTAGCTTCCTATACCAATAGGTTTCATTTTTCATGATTGACTGGAGAAATGCCAAATATGTTCATCCTTTTCATGTTGCAAAGGTTCCATATTTTGTAGAATTTCACTATTTATAGGTGGTTGAATCTTGCCACAGTTGATGAATAGCCAGACAGTTTAATCCTGGTTGGATCATGTTTGAATTTACTTGTCTTAGAATAGAGAATAAAGGTTTGCACAAACAGTTCAAGCTTGGCAGACAAGTAGTTATATAGAGAAGCAAAGGGTCTCAACAACTTAATCTGAGCCCTGGAAGAGATAAGGGTAGACTTAGACAGGAGGACAACTAAAAGAAAAGAGAAGAGTCAGGGTTTGCTAGTTCAAATGCACCCAATGAAAATGAAGAGAAAATGTTAGGTATACTAGGTTGGGTAGGCAGTTTTGATGGTATAGAAGCAGGTGTATGAGCAATTTGGTCCTATTGCAACAAGTTTTCATCTCATGAAAATCATAAGGTACTATGGCAAGGTGGCTACAAAACAAATGGAGCATGACTAATTCCCCTCCCCCTTTCTTTCAAGAAACACTTACTAACATTCCCCCCAAGGACAATGAGATCTACTCATTGCCTTTACTTCACTTCATTTCATAGAAAAATTAAGTGAAAAGGTGTTTTCACCTAGGCAAAAAAAGCCACATTTCTTGTGTAAAAAGTCTTTATTCCATTTTGCCAAGTTTCCTAAACTTTATAACTTGGTATCCTTTCATTCTCCCCATGCCTAAGTTTCACTCTATAAACTTAGCCTAATGCATAAAAACCCATTCCACATAGTCATATTAACCTACTAACCCTATTATATAGCTCCTATGTATATTCCCCTCCCTTACTATGTATAAATACATAAAATCCCTAAAAGGTCTAATACCCCAACACTTGGCTAACTATAGCTATATTTTAATTTTTTTTAGGGATTTATTGGTCCACCCAGGGCCAATAACAACCCTCCACATGCCCATTGGGACTTGTTTAGCCTCTGGCAAAATAAACAGCCTAAAACCCGCTTTTCTACCCCCAAAACCCATTTAACCCAAAGTCAGAAATACACCGCAAAACATTACAAAACGCAAAAAATTAAAGTGGGCCCCCTGCTGTTAACTTGCTGCCACCTTCATTACCCGCCAACCTTCCGATCGGCGCTAACAGATCCGACGGTGGTCGGTGATATCGCAAGCCCTAACATGCCGAACTATAGCG
Source organism: Pinus taeda (assembly GCA_000404065.3). Taxonomy (NCBI): domain Eukaryota; kingdom Viridiplantae; phylum Streptophyta; class Pinopsida; order Pinales; family Pinaceae; genus Pinus; species Pinus taeda. The sequence continues at coordinate 242,677 of APFE030646399.1, forward strand.
TCCGGGGGATGGGCGGTATTTCCGCTGTACCAAGGACGCGTGTCAAGCGCCCGGCGTGTTCGGAGCCCCCTCCCCCAATACCACTTTCCTCCAAAGGCCGTGCAGGGAATACCACTTACCACCCCACCGCCTCCCTTCTGATGTCACCCAACACATCACATGCCATGTCACCTGCCATGTCAGCATCCTTACCCTGCTACATGAAAAAACAATGTCATGCTGACGTCATAAGAAAAAAGCACACCGAACCCGCCAAAGTCAAAATTTTGGGTAGAAAGGGGTGAAAACATTGTTTTTACCCATTTGTATTTGTTTTTTGTGCGCAACTGGTGCATGCTAATTTACGTGCAAAAGACCATTTTCACCATATAAGTCCGCCACCCAGCAGCTTTGACTACACAGCTCGGCCCCTCAGCTCACCTGGTCACCTGCAAATCGACCATTCCGCCGAGAAAATAGGTATTTACAAAAAATTGCTCTCGACCCTATTTTTATTGGATTTCACTGTAAAATTGCCCCCAGCACCTATAATTTGAAGAAGAAACATTGTTTTGCTACCAAAAATACCCACCATAACCTCTGAGTTGCCATATTCACCATAAATCCGCACAGTGAGCTAAAATTGAGCTCGTTTGGCCCTGCAAATTCTCCAAGGAACCCTGAAAACTATCTTTTGTCCAAAATTGTCGTCCATTGTGCCAATGAAGCCCATAAGTTCTGTTTCTCCAGCTAAATTCAATCCACATAGCTAAATTAAAGCCAACAAACCAGTTTCAATAGTGAAAATCCTAGAGAAATCCACAGAGCCATTGTTTTGCCTATTTTGCTTGCACAAAGCCAAAATTTCCAATTTTAAAGGCAACAGAGTTTAGCCATGGAAGGTCCATTAGCCTTGAACATCACTCCTCTTAATGCACCCCACAAGAAATTGGAACATTTGCCCTTAGCTGATAAAGACTATCTAATCCAAGACCTAGTAGGCTACCGAAACCATCTGCAAGCAGTTTGTGAGCTCAGAAACAACTACTTAAACCAAAATGATGTCTATGGCATATGGGAATAAAATCTACCCATATACTACCTCCCCTCTGTGAATATATTCCCTGAGATCATTCACCGCTACTATGAGAACTATGAGCCAACAAACAGGGCAGTTAAGAGTCCATCTAGAACTAACCTTTTTCATATTACTCCTGACTCTATAAATCAGATGTTGAACTTCAAACCAACCCACCTCCAGTTTCCTCTTACCATGAAGTTCTTGCTGGATGAAGGTCCCAAACTCTCCAGCTCAGAGATAACCAGAATTTCCCATGTGTTTATGAGCTCTGATCGCCAGCCTAAGGAGCCACCTCCTTTCCACTATGCATCTTTCACTGAAGTGGGTAGATTAGTTGTTGATATGATATCTTTTGTTCTGGGGTTCAACACAATTGAGCATATTGATGAAACCATATTGGTTATGATGTCTATATTTACCCCAGGGCAGCCCCCTGTTGTCAAATACAACTATGCCAAATTTATTGCCAACAAGATACATGACCAATTGTTGAGGCTA
>APFE030646399.1:251882-266063 GCA_000404065.3 Pinus taeda
ACCTCATATCATGGAGTTAGCTCCCTTAGTTATGGAATGGATGAACCAAGGTGGAGTGGACTTGCCAGCACAATATTCCTTCTAGAAGTGTCCAGAAGTGACCCAAGATGAGTTTTTAAGAATGAACTCATGCCTTTTTAACTATTATAGGGGTTCGCACCCATTACTCAACAGATAGAGCGATCAGGTTCGCAAGAAACATGACCATTGGGTGCGGCACCGCAAGCAATGCTAGGAGAAAGTGCGAAACTAGGATTTGAGATATTTTTAAGGTCTTTCTCCCATTTTCAAGGCTTGACATGAAGATTTGAGGCTTAAGACTTACAAAGGAGGTATGTATGAGTGTTTATGGACTCACACAAGCTATAGAAAGTCATGGTGACAATTTTTTGTGTAACAACATGGTCTTCTCTCCAGAGACCACTAGATTTTCTGCACCACTTTTAGGAACCACAAAACTGTTGCACCCATCAACAACAGTGCTACCTTGTAGCTTGTACAGAGTTCCAATCTGAACTCCCAGCATCAATACCAGTGCTCCCCGAACCATCTTACAGGTATCCTTCTCGAACATTGTTTTTACACTTGCATCATCAAGCTTTCTTACAAAAATCGGATTTCTGGCCAATGCAGGAATATGTAGAACACCTAGAAGTGTTCTAACCCTTCCACCTTGCAACTTCAACTTTACTTTTCCATGACCAACGATTCTAGCCTTCCTGTCATCCCCCAAAAAGACATCACCACCATCACATTTCTCATAGTCGCAGAACCACTCTCTATGGGGAGTGAAGTGTGTTAGGGCCTAGATTGACCTCAGGCTGAAAGGAGGCAATTCTAGGGTAACTACAAACCATGCTTAACCTGGTAGCTAGCCCTACTGGGTCAGGAGAGGGCTCTCTCCTTTTCAATATAAATTAGGATGGTTGCAATTATGACTTGAGATGACTGAGTTGAATATAGATTTTAGGCTAGGTATAGTAGCTCAAAGGATTTTTGTTGATTTTGATGTTTGGTTGCTAGATCAAATGGAGTAGGCAGGTTGGGTCTAGGAAATCAAATCAGGGATAGAGACATGTTTTGTGGGGCGAGGTAGATAAAGGATTTATGTACTAGAAATTGTTTGAGATGATGTATTTAGATTGTTGAGGGGTTGAGGAGGGCATGAGGAGCATGAATCCTCTTCAAACTATTGAAAACACAGAAAACCAAATGCATTCCCAAGACAAAGCACTGTAATTAGTGTATTTCGTCTATTCACCTTGATTCATTTAGTTTAGAAGAGAGAGAGAGATGTGGATACACATAAAACATCAGAGAAAACTCACAAAGAAGAAACAATACATAAACTCAATATCACAAGAAACCCACAAAAATAGTTGTAAAACCTGGTTCTATTCCTTGCCAAACTGATGTAGAGATATACAATAGAGTTCAAAGCTTCCACAAGAGTCCAACCTTTGCAAATGACTGAAAAAGTACATAATATAGGTAATGAAACTACTCATACTAGCTATCAGGGGTCGAACCCATGAGAAGAGGGTTGGTTTCAACCATATCTAAACTAGGAACACAAAATTAAGCAATGGAACAACTTGCCTCTAAAATTCAGGAAACCAATTCATTCATCATCAAACCACTTGAAACTTGATGTATCTACCCTATGAGGTTTTTTTCATCCATATTTATATCAAATACATCATTTACCATGCTACATTTACCAATGAATGAAGAAAAAGTCAAATGCAGCGAAAACTAGGAGAAATTTGGATTTTTAAGCAAAATTGGCAAAATCCATTTAATGTGTGGCACCACTTCAGGGGCCGTTTTGGAGGCCTTCCCAGTGTCCAAATTAGATGCAAGATGGCTTGTTGGAAAGCTCTAGTTGTCTAGTTTCTAGAAAAAATTGATTTTTCTGATTTGGAGCTCATTTTCCTCTCCAAAAGTTGATTCTCCTAAGACTACTTCCTGTGTGGCAAAAAAGTGGTAGAGACGACACTTTTTGGGTGTTTTTTGCTCTTTTGGAGGCTGAGATCTCATCCAAGACTTCTAAAACTTTTTGGGTTTTCATATTTTTCCATGATGATTCCAAAAATACAAACCATTTTGCAAAAGGAGGTCCCCATTAAAAGTGCAGTGCCACTGATTGGAAAAACCTGTGTAAAAATTTCCAAAATTCATAAATGACCAAAAATGCTCAAAATTCCTTGAAATTTGGCATGAGGCAACCTTGTTAAGTTCTTTGTTGGGAAAATGATGCTTCAGCCAAGATTTTGGGTTTATCATGTTCTTTCTTGCTCCTCAAGGCTCTCCTTAACTTAGCTTTTAGCCTCTTTACCCTTGAATTGCAAATCTTGTTCCGGGTTAAATAGTGATAGGCCATGTGGCAAAGCATTTTATTCTCTTTATTGGCCTTCTCAAGTAGCTTCTCAAGGTGAATGTTCACCCTTTCTAACCAAATCTCTCAGTCATTCTCAATTTCTTGCTCAATGGAGGTCATCTTTCCCTTTGCCTTCTTTGCTCTTTGTCGGTTTTCTTTGATCATTTGTAACTCCATGAGGTCTTGTTTGTCTATCAAATGTTTGTTTTCCTGCTCCAGATAGTTAATGATCCATTTGGCCCTCTCTAGATTTACTGACAAAGCATGTATCTCAGCCCCTTTCTCTTTGATGATCATGTCTTTGATCCTTGAGTCTTGAGCACTCAAGTCCATGACATTCTCCTCTCGAGCTACCTCATGATCAACCAAGACAAAAAGCTCTCTCTTTCCCTTCACTAGGGTCCTCCACATGCCTCTTTCTCTTCCCTTTATCTTTGTCCTTGTGTTGTTGGTCAACCTGTACCTGTCTAGCTAAATAATAAGGCAAAGCCCCTTCCACTCCTGGTGGAGATAACATTTGCCTATGATCTAGAGAAGAAAATGAGACCCCTTCGACCCCTGGTGAAGATAATACTCGCCTAGCAGCAGAAAAAAACCTCCTAGTGCCTCTCTCATAAGTGACAAATACTGGCACTCCTCTAGTCTCAGTCTCTTGGACACCTAGTTGTCCTAAAGGTCCTCCTTCCTCCTGAAGCACTAATGAAAGTACTTGAGGGCCTTTGAACATTTCATGGGAAATGAAGGTCTCCCATGGCATGTTCAGCAAGTTCAACTGATGTAATACAACCATATTTATCAAGAAGAAGTGATAAATGTTGTTTATCTATTGAGGAAATTGTTTTCTTTGAACATAATGGGCCATCTTTTCTATGTTCCTGCATATAAAGTAGGGGAGGTTCATCATTTTCACCCTAGTGAAGTGCATCAATAACTTGATGTGGTATGTATATAAGTGGGAAAACATTCCCTCACAGGTGAAGTATTTGATGATGATCTTCATAAGAGAGGCAAACCTATCCTCCAAGTACTTGAAAGGAAATACCCTTCTGATCTTTCTGTGATATCTAACCTTAATATAAGGCTCATAATATTCTCTGTCCACATATTGCCCTTTGTTCCATTGTTCACCTACATTCGGGATGCCTGTTGCTTCTGAGATAGTGGTAGGTGATAATGTGAAAGAAACACTAGCAAGGGTAACCTGACCCTTGTCTAGATGAGTATCAAACAACCTGGCCAACTCATGATGGAATTTGACCCTCTCCACCATTTCACAAAAATCATAGCAAGAGTGATGTCTAAAACATGATAAGGCAAGTGGGAAAGCAAGCAACTCTGTAAGACTAATAGGTTCCTCTCGGATGATTTTCCCCCCTTTGTGAGGCTTCTTTGGCACATGTCTTTGCCTAGAACTGTCACTAAAAGTTTCCTCCACCCTCTCATAGTTTGTGTCTCTCTCCATGGGTTTTGGTGATGTGGTAGCTGATGTGAAATGAAGGATTGTAGTGGGAACAAGATGAGTATGAAGAAATTTTAAAAATATAATGTAAGTGAGGTGTATGGGGATGTGAGTGCTTGAGGGAGTAGGAGTTTGGGGTTCTTAGGGGAAAGAGGGGAGTGAATAGTATTTAGGATGTGGGGTACAGAGTTAAATAAGGGAACAGGGGTAGTGAAATTGTAAGATTTGGGAATTAGGCTTAGGGAATAGTGTAATAGGGCTAGGTTTGATAAGGAGAGTGGGGTTTTGGGGAATGAACTTTGATGACTGAGGGATAGTCAATGGGACTTGGAAACTAACTATAATTGAAGTAAAAGAGTAGCAAATGACCGTTGATAGCTTATGAGAGGTACTTTAGCGATTAGTTAGGGTTTGTTCTAAAAGAAGCCAAACACACTCAAGCAACCAAGCACAATTCCTTTTCAGCAAGGAGGAATGGTGTACTTAATTGAAACAAGCATCAAATGGTTTTTGAAGAAGTTTGGAGGCAATTTGAGGCAGTTTTGACTTCCCCAACAGGTGCGCAGCGCCATTTTAATGCACATCACACGTGTAAATTTACACTGCAAGAGCTCAATAGGTGCGTAACGCACTTTTAATGCACAGCGCCAAGCAAATGATGTGCAACACTGGTCAACCTTCCCGATTTTCACTGTTTTTTCTCCATCTTGCTCGATGAGAGTGAAAAATTGTATTTCTTGGGCTTCACTTAGCACTTTGCTCTTCACCAATGAAAAATGAAACATATGGATGAGCTTTTTATACCCTTTCTCTTTTTAATTTTTCATTAACAAGATCCACTTTCTAATGTTTTATAGCCTTTTGAAATACTCTGTTTTACTGACATTTTCCTTTCTGACCTTTGCAAGTGAACTGATACTAATCTCTTTGACTTTTTGCAGTGGCAGGAGTTGGCATTGTACAAGGTGACCAGGAACAACTTGTGAAAGATTATTAGATATAGGAACTATAAAATTACATAATTTACATGAAATGAAACCATTAAATACGAATACTCTATTTTACCTCAAAACAGAGTTTTGAGGTTAAAGAGCTTTATTCAGTTTTCAAAAGAAATATAATGTCTTTATGAACTTTTTCATCCTACTCATGTGTCTGCTGACTATTTTATTCATTATGAATGACCATGATGATAAACACTAAAATCTAATGAAACCCTAACAGTAAACCCTAGGACTGGTAGAAAATGAAATTGAACTGATTATGGACAGCTAAAAGATGTTTGAACAAGTCAGCAGGCATATGACATGAGGGAAACTGAAATGAAACCACTACCATCAGTTGATCCATGACCTAATGGAATGCAGCTGATCGAATGAGACACCTAACATGGATGCAAAAGAGTAATTTTGATCATTGATGGCAGTGTGAAGACACTGACACTAACAAAGTGAAAGGATGCACCTGAGTCAATCAACCATGCCTCATGATCTACATGTGTACTTGAAGAAGCCAAGTACACATCCCCACCTTCATATGAGGTGGTTTTTGCCTCTGCAGAAGGATCATCATTGTTGGCTGCTCGAATTGTTTACTGATTAAACAGTTGAGTAACACATTAAATTGTCAACCCGGGAAAGTCCTTTTGTTTCAAAGGTGACCTCGTACAATATGCACTTAATTCTAAAAACATTAAAGGTTGTAGTACAAACAGATCTACTTCCTATCAAACTCTTACTCCATGTTACAGCAGTCATAAGCTATTGCAGAAATGAAATGAAATTGATTAATGATAACAAATCTGTAGAAAGAAATTATGGTCATTTGTAACAGAGGACCAGGACCCTGTCCTCAGAATAAGGATGTTCAGCACCTGCCTCTGTGACCAGTCGCCAATACACACTGGAAAATCCTAATCACCGGTGACACACTTCTCACAGCGCCAATCGATCAAGGGAATAGCGTATCAGCAAAAAGGGAATATCAGAAGCAAGGCTAAAAATGTACAGAAATCACACACACACTTAACAGGAAAGAAATGGGTGAATCTTGTGAAGAAGGTGGGCCCTGTCCCTCTCAAAAGATTCCCCTGAACACAGATGCTAAGTTAAAATGCTCAGAATAGTGCTTTATTCATCTACCAAAAAGTTCAATTACAACAGAGGTTCCGACTCTCTGCACTACAATACTTCTGTTATACCTTCCCCCCTTTCAACTGTAGATGTCTCCTCTTTATAGAGGAGACATCTATTACAATAGATTGTCATTATTCATTCAGTTTGATTCTTCTGTACAAAAATAGGAAATTAATTCCTGTTACAGCATACTATTACAACAATGTATATCTTTGTCGTCCTTTGTTTAATTGGATCCTTCCATTGTTGCAAAACTGGTAGTCTTCGTCTATCTCCTCGGGGTCCTTGTGCTATCCTTGGCTATTCAGTTGTTGTTGTCAATTTGGTAAATCTCAATTGTTCCTTAAAGCTCTTCATGTTGTTCCTGGTGTTCCCGCATCTACGACTAAATTTGGCTGATCGTGCTATATCATCATCGGCCAAGTATAGTTCTGCCAGCTTCAGATGGTTACTGTTTCATCCTTTGCAAATTAAGAATTTTCCTACTTTAGTCAGTTGTTGTTTCTGGTGTTGCAGCAACTGCATAGTTGCTATTTCTGGTGTTGCAGCAACTGTGAATTTCGATTCTGTGGACTTTGAACAGTTCCAATCAATTCTCAGCGACTTAGCCAATTTCCAAAGACTAATTGTAAAGATAACATGAATATGTGTTGAATAATTAAACATATAGCAAATGAGGAGAGTTACTTCATACCTTGGAATGATGAGGTCAAAAATGATATCAAGGGTTTCTACTTATGGGCTAAAAAAGGGTAATATCATAACAAAATATGAGGTCAAAAGTAGACAATATGGAGTCCTAACATCCCCCCCAACTGAAAGGGTTGCATGTCCTCATGCAATGTTTACTCTGAATCTGAGTCGGAGTACTGGGATGAACAGTGTAAGTTTCTGATACAGTAGCTAAAGAAGGTTTTATCAGACCTACTTCTGAATCCCTGGACACTCTGTAATTGCTGCCATACTGCTACCTCCTCCTTTTTGGTCAGTTTGTAATGAGCCTTGTATTGCTGACCAGGTAACCACAAGAGAGGGAAATGAAAATGGTAGCCAATCCACCTCTCAGCACAGTTTTCCATACATTTGACATAATAAGGTATGCTTGAAATTGCTACCTAAAGATTGAGGGGATTGTAAGGATGATATTCCTATCTCTATTTGGGACAATGTTCCCAAAATAACTTGTTTGCTTCGATGGCCAGTGCCCCTTTTGTTTTTACATAATGCTGGCAGTCCTGCAATACCACTGCCTGTAGCTTCCTCATATGATCAACCAACTCTGGATTACTTATATTTTTTCGATGTTGTGCAATGAAGGTAGCTGCATTCTGTGGTTCATTTCGAATCCAAAGGAGGTAGTTCTGCTCATTATTCTCTACTAACATATAGGCATTTTTCCAAGTCAATTGATTAGCTAGAAAAGAGATGAAGGCTCTTATTTGGATATCACTAACAATAGGGAGTATATTCATCGGTCTATCTTCAGGCATGGCCTCATTGTGAAGATAGAGTTCACAGAGCAAGTTTTGATCATTATGTGGTGCTTCTTTGAATGTTTCAATAAATCGATCAGGTGTATCAACTTGGTATGGTCTTCCATCTCTAATTGCTTTTATTTGTAAGAACGCCAACCGTTCTCTCAAGAATACTGCATAATTAAAAGAGGGTTTTCTTGTAGCCAGTACCCTCTGAACCAGATCGAAGGCATGGGACAACCTAGCTTTTACCTCCTTATTTTCTTTATGCTGAGCTCTAGACTGTTCCAGTGCATCCCAATTTTTGTATGCACAGCTGAACCATGTTGACTTTTGCTGTTGGAATGCCTTCCCTTGTGAAATCTCGTATTCTGTTCTCCATGTGTCCTTTAGTTGTTGAAAACTAGAGGTCTTCATGTGAGCATCACTCACACAGGGGGGTTTAGTCTGTGCATAAGCGTCACTGACACAGGGGGGTTCAGTATGTGCATAAGCGTCACTGACACATGGGAGTTCAGTCTGTGCATAAGCTTTAGAAAAGGATCTCTGTTCTGTAGTAGTTTGGGTGGCTCGTGGTGTTTCTATGTCTTCCTCCACAACTCTTGAAAAACCTGATGATTCTTGTGTGACAGCAGGCTGCTCTGTTTCTTCTTTTAAAATTCTTAGAAAGCCTGTTGGTTCTTGTGTAACAGTAGGTTGTTCTATCTCTGCTCTTGCAACTCCTGCTGGATCTTATGTGACAACAGGTTGTTTTGTTTCTACTCCTATAACTCATGCTGGTTCTTGTGTGACAGTAGTTTGTTGCGTTTCTTCTGCTACCATTCCTGCTCGTTCTTGTGTAACAGCAGGTTGTTCTGTTTTAATAATAGCAGCAGGTTGTTCTGTTTTGACTACCATAGCAGGTTGCTCTATTTTGATTCCAGTGGCAGAGGGTTGTGGATTAGCTTCAGTCATTGGAACCTGGACTACCTTATATCCTGCTTGAGTGTACAGCTCACCACACTCACTGCACATATACTCATTGTATTGACTCTTTTCTGTTACAGATGCTACCCGTGCTAAGAAGTGGAGATTATATTCATTCTAATAGGCTTCCTTAACCATTATTATCTCCTGCCGATAATCCTTAATATGAGATTTTAAAACTCAATTTCTTCCTGCAGGGAGGCTATGGTAGGCGGAGCTTGTGTATCTGCAGGCTCTAATGGAGGAAGGGATTGTTGTTCCGCATCCATTTGGTCATTGGCATCCCCAACAGGTGGTTCTTGTGTGTCACTTGTTGGGTCAGTGGCTGGTTCTTGTGTAACAACCACTTGCCCAATATCACCTTGGGTGTCTACTTTGGATTTTTCGGCAGCTGGTTCTTGTGTAGCAGCTGCCTCAGAAAATGATGTCACAAAACTATCAATGCTCTGCATCTCAGCCCCAGAGGGTGAGGAAAGGGACTGCTTCGGGATGATTGGAATGCGGGGTGTTAGGGTGATGGGTGGAGAACTGAGGATCACAGGGCTGGTGGGTTTAACTGCTGCAGTCGACCGTGTTCGCTGCCTCTTTAAGGAGGTACGAAAATCAGTAATTTTTCTTTTTCGGCCACTTTCCTTCAGACTGGGGGGACTATCGGGAATAGCGACTGCTTTGATCGAAGCCCTGGTTCTTCTCCTTTTTGGTGGAGTTTCAGTTTTCTGCTGCTTTTTCCTCTTAAGAAAAATGATGGGCGCGTTATCATCAGAGTCATCAGTGGAAATATGAAGCATGGGGATAGATGGTTGAGCTTCATTGGGAGATGGGGTCCTCTGCAGGGGTGTTTCTGCTGCTAATTGCTGGGGAATTTCCTGGGGTATTTGCTCTGGTTGTTGGGGAATTTCCTGGGGTATTTGCTCTGGTTGTTGGGGAACTTCTCGGGGTATTTGCTTTGGTTGTTGGGGAACTTCCTCTTCTTGGTGAGGATCTTCTTCTATTTGCTGGGGAGGATTAATGACGGGGGGTGGATGATTTAGAGCAAAGCCTCTATTTATTAAGAGTTGAGCTAACCGGTGGTGTTTCAGGGAAAGGGGCGGATGCTTTGCTTTTTCAGTATAATGTGACATATTTTTCAGACAACCCAATAGATAATAAGGCATATTTATCAATTGATGATGCCTCAAATGATTTAACAAAACGAAGTCGTGTTAGTAAATTACCTGGTAACGACCTTTACAAGTTAAATACTGCTTGACAAACTCCGCGACTTTTGGCCATGGTGGAGGCAGTGACTGAAGTGCGACCCCTCTTCCTTTGGCTTTGACGTGCTCGCCTGGTAGGAAGAAGCCTTGCTGCGCATTCAAAATCACATGTTTCCTGCTAAACCAGCGTGTACCGTTGGTTGGTAACTCAGAGACTTGGGCTACGTCTTCCTCTGTTACCGGAATATGTACTCCCTTGACTGTAGAAAATCCTTCTCTTAAGTTGCATGCGAACTCCAACACCTGTTGTGTGTTGAAATATGGGAGTCTTCTAAAGTAGTCTACCCATCCTGCTTGCAGGAAAATTTGGTAAACCTCGAGGTAGAGTTCCAGTAGCACTGTTGTGCCAGGTTCATATGTGATCAGATTTCCCCCCATAGCTGCTGATCCGACGAAAAATACACAATGCAGAGCCTAGTTACCGAGTTTGAGACAGAGCAAACCATTACAAATGAGGATATGCCACAGCGAGATGAGTTTTAGATATTACCGCGAGGAGTAAGGGTGGCGGTGATTGACGTGTTATGGAATAATTACGATATTTTGGTAATCCCCCCAAATCTACGGTTGAATGATCTGATTGGCAGTATAATGATTTCGGCAGTCGTATCACATCTCCACATTAACTATAATTTAATATTCACACTTAAACATGCGTACCTTTACTTTTACCTTTAGTCGCACGCAAAAAATCTTATCTTGTCTTCTGCTGGCTTAATCATAATTTCAACGGGTTTTCAATCGTGAAAACACAAGCGATCTGACAAGAAGTAGTAGTGACGAAGTGTAATTATTGGAGTGCATGGCTAGTCCTTTTAATGAAGCATAGTATGTTCCATTAGGATGATAATTCATTAAGTGCTGGAACTGGTATTGCAGTATTGAAAAGTGATGTCGCCGGAACATAAGCTCGTGCTGCAGCCGTGGGAAGTGGTGTTGCGGCAATGGAGAAATGATGTCGTATTGACGGAAAGTGGTGTTGCAGCAACGGGGAAATGGTGTCATATTGATGGAAAGTGGTGTTGCAACAACGGGGAAATGGTGTCATATTGACGGAAAGTGGTGTTGTAGCAACGGGGAAATGGTGTCATATTGACGGAAAGTGGTGTTGCAGCAACAGGGAAATGGTGTCATATTGACAGAAAGTGGTGTTGTAGCAACGGGGAGTGGTGTTGCAGCAACGGGGAGTGGTGTTGCAGCAATAGGAAATGGTGTTGCAGCAACAGGAAATGATGTAAAACTTGATTTATGGTCCGAAAAACGTTCCCAGGCTGCAAAGTGATTCTTTTAGAATTTTTATTCTCAGCCATCCTCTGAAAGTAAGATCTGCAAAACAATTAATTGTAACATGGCAACCTTTGGCAGGGATTATTAGTTAAGAAATCTAATCTAAAAATAAATAAATGAACAGAAATTTAAGTGCCTTGAGGGGCAGCAGGTTCCCCCAAAAAAACATAATGTAATTATGCCATGCAGGTAGCTTTGAAATCCTCTTTAGAAACAGGCCGTTGATACGGATGGAGTCGGTACCCATTCACTAATAACGGTGTTCTATTATCATCAATCGTTAAGAGTCTGACTGTTCCGTTTGGAAAAACAACATCTATTTCATAAGGTCCTAGCCACCTTGTTCTTAATTTACCTTGGAAATTCTCGAAACGGGAGTCATACAGTAAAGCCCAGTTACCTTTCTGGAACTACTTCTGCTTAACAGTTTTGTCATGCCATCTGGTTCTTTGTTGCTGAATCATGGTTGTTTGATGGATAGCATCCAATCCTTTCTCGTCTAGCTCCTGAAGCTGCTGCAACCTGGCTGTTTGTGCATCAGTCAAATCAAGGTTAACAGCTAAAGCAGTTCTTAAAGTTTTGATTTCAAACTCCAAAGGGAAAACAACATTTTTACCAAAAACTAACTCATAGGGTGAAAAGCCCGTGGTATTCCTCCAAGTGGTTCTATAAGCCCATAGTTCTTCAGGAAACTTTTGAAACCAGTCGCTCCTGTTTTCCTTTATTGTTTTTGTCAGAATAGCTTCTATGAATTTGTTGGTGCTTTCCACCTGCCCATTTTACTGGGGGTGATAAGGTGTGGTCATTTTATGCTTAATATGGTATTTCTGCAATGTGTCTTTGAAGCCATGAGAGTTAAAAGGAGGTCCTCCATCAGTGACTAGTTCCCTAGGCAGTCCAAACCTAACGAAGATTTCTTCAAATAAAAATGTTAATACTAATTCTTCATTAGCTTTGATGAGTGCCTTAGCCTCTACCCACTTAGTCATGTAATCCGTGCATACTAGTATGTAAATTCTTTGATTGGATGGAGGATTAATGGGACCTATAAAATCTAGCGCCCATCTTTCAAATGGTTCAAGAATTACCTGGGGATTGAGTGGCATTTCATCCCTGTGATTAGGCTGGCCCATTCTTTGAAAGCTATCACAGGCCCTGACATATTTCTTTGCATCTTTGAAGATTGAGAGCCAGTAGTATGCCATCCTGAGAACCTTGTGTGATGTTCTTTTGTCTGCAAAATGTCCTCCACAAGGGCCATCGTGGCAAGCTTTCAATACATCATAAAATTGATCTTCGCCAATGCATCTCCGGATCTCCTGATCGAGTCCTGTGTGAAACAGACAGCCGCTTATCCAGCTGTACCTAGTGCTCTGCTGAATAATTTTCCTTTTTTCTCTATGCGATATGTGTGATGGTAATTTTCCTGCAACTAAGTAGTTAGCAATGTTTGCATACCAAGGTGAGTGAGAAGATACTGCAAATAAATACTCATCGGGAAAAGAATCATCTACTGGAATATTTTCATTAGTTTTTAACCGAGAAAGGAAGTCAGCAACTACATTTTATTTTCCTGGTCGATCTACAATTGTGATATCAAATTCTTGTAATAACAGTAACCATCTAGTGACTCGAGCATTTGTAACTTATTTGTTCATTAAGTATTTAATGGCCGAGTGGTCAGTATGCACAAAAGTAGTATAACCAGTAATGTAATGCCGAAATTTATTGATATCATAAATAACTGCTAGGAATTCTTTCTCAGTAACTGTATAATTAAGTTCTGCAGGAGTCATGTTTTTACTAATAAAATAAATGGCATAGGGAAGACTCTTTTCTTCTTGTCCCAGGACAGCTCCAATGGCAGTGTCTGAGGCATCATAGGATATATGAAAGGTGAGTACCCAATCAGGTCCTCTCAAAATGGGAGCTATAGACAACTGATGTTTAAGTTCATCGAATGCTTTTTCACAATCATCAGTCCACTTAAATTCAGCATTTTTCGTTAGTAACACAAATAGAGGAGAAGCTATTTTAGAAAAGTTCTTGATAAATCTTCTATAATACCCAGCATGTCCTAAGAAACTTCTCACATCAGTTTGGGTTTTGGGGATAGGGAGGGTCAAAATTACCTGTATTTTAGCTGGATCGACTTGAATTCCTAAAAATGAAATGAAGTGACCCAATACAATACCTTCATTCATCATCATATGGCATTTTTCAGTACTTAAGGCAAGATGTGCTTCTATACATCGCTTAAGTACTTTTTCAAGGTTCTGTAGGACATCCTCAAAGGTTGTGCCATAAGGAGTAAAGTCATCCATGAATATTTCTAAGGAATCATTTATCATATCAGAAAAGATCCCTATCACCGCTCTTTGAAATGTTGCTGGGGCATTACATAGCCCAAATGGAAGAACCCTATAGGCAAAGGTCCCCCATGGGCTAGTGAAAGTGGTCTTGTCCTGATCTTGGGGTGCAATATTTATCTGACTATATCTGCTAAATCCATCCAAAAAGGAAAAAACTTTCTTACCTGCCAAGTTATCTAATACCTGATCAATAAATGGTAAAGGGAAATGGTCTTTCTGGGTGGCCTTATTTAGGGCTCTATAATCCACACATACTCGCCATTTCCAATTTTTCTTGGGTACAATTACTAGTGGAAAAACCCATTCGCTATCAGATATGGGGTATATAAATCCTGCATTCAACAATTTTTGAAGTTCTTCTTTTACAATTTCCCTTAAATTGGGATTATTCGTCGTTGGGGTTGACAAACTAGGCGGGATCCTTCTTTAATATAAATGCGGTGAGTGCATAGTTCAGGAGAAATCCCCTTCATGTCTGTATAATCCCATGTGAATGCCTCTTTATTTTCTTGGAGTAGCTTCATTAACTATTTCTTTTTATCATCTGTTAGATTAGGATTTATATTTAATGTTTTACCTGGCTCGATTTCTACTGTTATACTTTTGGAGGGGCTGCCAGCTAATGTCTGAGGTAGATTTTCAGTTTCAAGGTTGTGCTGGGATTCAGATTCCAAGATTGCAGTGAAGTGATTGTGTATTTCTGGACTGACCGAAGAAGGTTCAAAAATAAAGTTGCTGATTAATTCATCTTCGGTTGAGTCTTTGAAAGTTAAAGCTTGTCCGATAGTTAAAATAGGTTGGGTTTCCTCATCCTCATAATCTAACCATACTGAATTGTCGTTATTAATCAT
>APFE030646404.1:18460-39748 GCA_000404065.3 Pinus taeda
ATTTGGATATTTATCTATACTACTACAACATAGACACACAGAAAGACACATTCGTGTCGTATGTCGACTCCAAGATAAATAAGAAAAAAATTACACATCTCCATCATTCTGAGATAGGCACCGTTAAAATTTTTGAATCATTCTTTATATTTTTTTCAATTCTTTAATATACAAAATACATACTTTCCAATCTTCCCTTTTTGTTAATGTATTTTAAATTCTAATTCATATCAAATATTGAAGGAATTGTACATCTCCATGATGTCATTGAACTAGAAAGCACAATAATTAAATGAGAAATATCCTTCACTTTATTCATTTATTGTTTACACTAAATTTCTTCATGCCATCGGTATTTTCTAAATGTCTGGTATGAAACTTTATTAAGTATTAAAGAAATTTAACATCTCCTTGATATTACTGAGTGGAAAAAAAAAGTTTAACAAAGGAAAAAATATTTTAAATTCAATTTTTTTCTCTTTATAAATGTTAAGTTGATATAAAATCCCCCTAATTTGGGTGGCAATTGATGGTTGTCATGAATGCATTTGTGGAAAATAACCCTCAATTCTTTCTCTATCTCCTATGTCATTTCTATTTTCAGCCATTAGATCAGTTGGAATGGGCTCTCCTTCTTCTTCTCCCCCTGTAGACTCTTCAAAAATATTTGCTTATTCGCCTAAGGGGTCCTCCAATACACAACTACCAAAGAAGAGGGAAGGTTGGATGTTTGAAGTGGTGGGGGTATTTGGTAGAAATATCCCTAAGTTATCCCTATTCCTACGAGGAATGAAAGAAGTTTTTTTGCTTAGTTTTATGTTTTTTTTTCAAGCTTTGAGACTAACTGCAGAATTGAAATCACAAACTGAATGGAAATTAATAGCTTGAATGAAATCTCACTTACAGAATGGAAAATAAAGAAAATTGAGTTACAATTAGTTGTCCATAAATGAAGCTAATAGTAGAATACCATAGATAAGAAATGGAAGAAAGAAAGCATCAATCACATCTTACTAAGATACCTCCCCAGAAACAACACCAAAAGGTGAGGAGCACCAGTATTGCAGCAAGAATGTTGCAACTCCTGGGGCTACCAACTTTACTTTATCAACCTAGGGTTCATACAAACTTGGAAGTGACAATGTTGTATACACAAGCAGATGTGATGGGTTTGATCTTTGTCACTGCTAAGATGGTGTAAGACCATTATGGTTTCTCAAACCAACCTTCTATTGATTCAGAAGAAGCTTGATTACCAATGAGAAAAAGGGAAATTTACTCTAACTAAAATCTTGTCTAATGTACTAAGGAAAAACTAATATCAAATGCTTAAACACACCATTCATCTAACTACTGCTAAGAGGCTTTGCTTCAAAAGATGGCTAAGTTGAAATGTGTGTAATCCTATTGTCCTAGGCATGCAAT
This sequence comes from Pinus taeda, assembly GCA_000404065.3. NCBI lineage: Eukaryota > Viridiplantae > Streptophyta > Pinopsida > Pinales > Pinaceae > Pinus > Pinus taeda. Next base: position 19,886 of record APFE030646404.1, read on the forward strand.
CTGAAATAACCAAACATTCTACTACTGTGCATGTAAATGAGCACAATAACTCTTTTTTCCTTTTTGTCCTTTTTGTGTGAAAATGTGAATGCTAAATCCTCTTAGTGATGTGGTGAGCGGATTAGGGATGATGGTGAATCGACAGATGGCTTGGGAGGCAAGTAGGGGTCTTCTCCTATCTTCCTTGGTGCTCTTCCCACAATTCGGCCTCAAAACAGGGCACTATAGCTCATCCTAGAGGATGTCCTAATGCCTCCTACATGATGTCTTAATGCCTCCTACAGGATGTCCTAATGCTACTATTGATCCGCTGTATTCCTACAGGATCCGACCGAGAGAAAGAGGAGGGATTTGGAAGGTGGTGTAGGTCTTAGGGAAGGTGAATGGTGAGAGAAATGAGGCAAGGGAGTGGCTAGGACTTCTTCTAAGGTCAAAACAGAGTTTGTGAGATGGTTGGATTTGCTCAATTAAACATGGAGAAGTGTTCTTATGTAATGATGAATTTGGTGAGGGATTAGTGGAAAAAGTGATAATCATGGATGGATGAGGTTAGGATGAGATTGCTAGTCATGATATCTCTCTACATTGCTTAAACTCCTACACTACATCAATCATTGTCATTTATCCATGAAACCTTTATTAGATCTAATGCAAGGCTGAATATATCAGAAATGTCAATTAAATCCTATTCTTGAAAACTGGTAAAATGCTAGCCTAAGTAGCAGAAAATTCTAAATTCCACAAGAAATCAAAATTATGTCTTTTTGGGGATACATAGGATTTATTTTCTCAAACCATGGTCCCTAAATGGAGGAGTGAGGCCAACGCTACCTACTATCCACTTTTTGATATTCCTTTGTCTTCCCAAGCTACTACTAAAGCAATGCACAAATGGAAGAAAACTAATCAAATCCACAACTACATGCAACGAAGTAATGCTAAAAACAATTCAACCATTAATCTATGAAATCAACTAAGAATACAAATACAAGAAGAGGCACCTTTGCTGGCAAGGTTGAACCCTAATCCAAGAGTCTTAGCCATCTGAGTCAAATCAGTGTTGGATCAACGAAATTCTCATTCTCATTCTCATATCAGAAAATTACACAACAATGTCTTCCACAAGTCTCTAGCTTGAAAATTCCTAATGCTTTTACATAAAAAATATGAATCCTAATGAGGCTCTAGGCATCTTTATTTATACAACTGAAGTCTCCAATGACTTCCTTAAATCTAAGGAGGCTTGGCTCCCAAACTCAAGATGAACTGGTTCTTTAACTGTCACTGGCTTGACTGCCTTCTGATCTTCATGACTCAGTTTCTTGCAACTCCAAGCTAGTGTGCTTTGATGGAGAATATTGGAATGGGTGAGGATTAAATGAGGAGGATCTATCTCCTATAATATCTCCTCCTTGTCCCATTCAAGTTTCTATTGTTAATTAGCCAAAATTGCCATGATTTTCTCTCAAAAGCCTGCAATCAATGCACATTAGTCCACTAGATACAACATATCACTTTTACTCATCTGATTAAGAGAAATATAATCAAAATATGTAAGGAATTATGAGAAGAGTTGATTTAAATAATCTTGGAGGTGTATGAAGGTCCATAAAGTTACCCAATAAAGAGGCTCATCACCACCTAATAGATGATGATGGCCATCCTTAATATTACAAGATAGGGCTTGTACATCACATTTGAGTGCCAATAGTTGACCTAGTTAGTTCTACATAAGCCCTTTTCCTCTTCTAAGGGTTATGTAGGGTAGTTTTTGGTCATGATATCTTGGCATGAACATACCTTTGATGGCTTGTATGTGATAATATGGAGCACTCATTAACCCTTACCTCACATCTTAATGCCTTTATGAGCTCCCTTGAAAATTTCACTAAATATATTTATGTATTTAGTGTAAGTAAAATGAAAAAGTAATATTGACTTGGTTATAATTATTTGTTTTTTTTTTAACTATTAAAATAAATTTAAAAATTAAAAATTTGCAATTAAATAAAATCTTATATTTAAAAGGTATAGAATTATAATAGAATCTAAAAAAAACAATAAAATAAAATAAATAAATAAAAGATAGAAAAAAGCATGGTATATGTTTAAAATAAACAAAGAAAAATTCATTGACTGTTGAAAATTATATATTGATAATTATAGAATTAAATGCCAAAAAAAGGTACTTTGGAATTTAGAGATGGCATTAATAGATTATGATGGATTTAAATGTAAAACAATAAAAATGTCTAAAATATTAGATATCATATTAAAATAGTTTTTTGTTGTTTCATAAATTTAGTGTTAAAAAGAAAATTAAATTCATGTTATATAAATTTATTAATTTAAAATTTGATTTTTTTGGTTTATAATTAAATTTTGAATAATATAACGTTAAAAATTACCTCAAATAAAATTATTAAAATAAATCTATTTTTTGCAATATTAAAAACAAAATTATTATTCAATTAATAAGTAAATGTAAATCTATATGGAGTGCATAATAAATTATTAGACTGAAGAAGAATAGTATCCACACTCATAAGATATAATTAAAACACAAATTTATATGGAGAGTATAATCTTTCATTCAATTGACATGTATTGCGAATAAGTACTATCATGGACATCTAAATGATATAATTATAAATCACTTGGAAAACTATGGATGTGACACTATTTTCCCAAGGAATGGACAAAGGCATGGAATATGACAATTTATTTATCATAAATGTTATAATAGATTAATATGCTAAATGCGTTGTGGAATAATCCAATATCACTACTTCTATGATGTGAATTGGAACATTTTCATAAATTCTTTAAAGTAACAAGAAGTGATTCCACAAGACAAAAATTAGCAGCCATAAAATTCATATAAAATAGTAAGCAAGATTGAGGGTAAAAAAATTTGAATAAAGTATTGCAAAATGTGACCAAATAAAGTAGTATAGAGTATCATAAATGATATTCAAATTCACTTTGTCATTTTTAATCACTAAAGGCTCCAACTATTTATAATTTTAACAAAACATCCAAAATGTAACTCCAACAAGGAGCAACCTATGATTTAGAATGGAAATCTGTGACGAGGTGACATATGAAACACATGAATCTAAACACCTTTTTAAAGCTATGGTTATATTTTTGTTTTTGATCAAATAGATTCTATTAGTTCTTTGAAATGTAGAATTTTTTTTTTTGAGGTATGCTTCTCCCCCAACCTCATTCCAACCAAATTTATTAACTAGGAGAAATATACAAAAGGTGATACCAAAGTGCTAAAATTTACATTGTATCCTTAGAATAAATGCATAAAGCACCCAAAACACACATAGAATACATATGAAAACAAATTCTGTCAAAGATTATGAGGGGTGACAGTTCCTATCCAGAATCATAAATATTTGGGGCTCTAGGGGCCCCATAAACATGAATCTCTAGGTGGTCAATCTGACCCTCAATATGATCTAATCACTTATTAGTCAATATTTGGCTCATTATGAGTGAATTCGTCTTGTCCATAATTTCCTGTTTATTATGTTTTTAGTCAATCATGGACGTTATCATCTCATATTAGTCATCATCTCTCTGTTTCCGTAGCTCCACCGGCAGTGCGATAAGACTCTGCAACTTCCTATATAAACATTCTAATGATGGTGGTGCTTCCACATGGCTAGGTGATGAAACATATTCATGAGCTTATTCACCCTCATGAATAGCCTCAACACCCCCATCACCCTCCACTTCTCCTACGCACCTGCAATGGCCAACCAGGACTTCATGAGGTCACCCACCTTGCACGACATGCCTCCTTCATCTAAGAATTCCACTATATAATCCAAAACACAAATACCAATTTAATTCAACCACCCAAATGTTCTAGCTTGGTAATCAAATCCCGCTTCAAAACTCAAGAAGATAAAAATTGTCAAAAATTACATATTCTTCCACAATTATCGTTAAAGAAGCACCCCCATGATTACAATACTTCTTCTTGAATAGAATACCCCAAGAAACCAAGGACAGAGGTAGTGAGCCTGAGGCCTCAAACTACATCTCTCAACCCTAAGAAAATTTGGTGATAGATACGTGCAATAAATACCACTAAAGACAATAGGGACCATGACAAATTCTTGAAAGTGTAAAGATGAGGGAACCCAAAAAGAACAAAGGACCACCACATCCAAAATTCCATTTACAAAGGAACTCCTAGGGCCTAGTGGTAGAGCCATATTTCTTACTAAACAAGGAAGAGAATAAAACTAGCCTATTTAACTCCTGTAGAAAGAAAATTTAGTAGTTCTCTTGTCCTCACCACGTCTCACAATCCAAAGGATAGTTCACCTCCCTTAAGCTCACTGAGGTGTCAAACCATGCAATTTAGCACACCATAGTGACCAAATCACAAGCCCTTCTAGCTTGCATTTCCCTTTATTTCTAAAGAAACCACTTGAATGAGCATGCGTAGGTTAGCGGTCTATGCATAGTCAACATTCCCCTACCACCTTCCAAAACTCCGATATCTAGAAAAATCAACTTCTAAAAAAACAATCGCTCAGGCAATAATCTCATTCACATGTGTGTAGAATATTTTGGTTGTCCTATGCAACTTGTCTATGGCCCCTGCCCCCATTAATCCCCCATGTTTGGACACACTCATCAAGGTAAACTTTAACCTTCATGTTATCCTAATTTTATAATATATATAAAAAATTAGTCTATCTATATTATAATAATTATATATAATAATATATATATATATATTCATTCTTTCCATGCGTCAACTCCAAACTAAATGAAAAAAGAATTGGATATCTCTTTCATTTTGAGTTACACACCATTAAAATGTTTTAATCATAATTTTCTTTTCATTTACCAATATATATATATATATATTTGAAATTTGGATATTTATCTATACCACTACAACATAGACACATAGACACACACATTCGTGCCATATGTCAACTCAAAGATAAATAAGGAAAAAATTACACCTCCTTCATTTTGAGATAGACACCGTTAAAATTTTTTAATCATTCATTATAATATTTTCAATTATTTCATATAAAAAACGCATACTTGCCAATCTTCCCTTTTTGTTAATGTATTTTAAATTCTAATTCATATCAAATATTGAAGGAATTATACATCTCCATGATGTCATTGAATTAGAAAGCACAAATTAATTAAATGAAAAATATCCTTCACTTTATTTATTTATTGTTTACACTAAATTTCTTCTTCCCGTGAATATTTTCTAAATGTCTGTTATGAAATTTTATTAAGTATTAAAGAAATTTAACATCTCCTTGATATTATTAAGTGGAAAAAAAAAATTAACAAAGAAAAAAATATTTTAAATTCAATTTTCTTCTCTTTATAAATGTTAATTTGATATAAAATTCCTGCTAATTTGGGTGGCAATTGATGGTTCTCTTATAGGCATTTATCATCACCATGCATTCACATGGAAGGTGGATCTCATCCGACTTCAATATGCCCACTTCGTATGCTAATCCATCGATTTTATGATGCCTAATCGACTGCTCCATATCCTCTGTGTGACCTCCTTGTACTTAACACTAATGCCTCATTCACTTACTTGGCGATGGAAAACATTATGTATGTCTAAAAATTTCTTTGGCTCTTTTGTCACCCAACTTTTTCATGATTCATCACTGATGCTATCATACTCTTATTTCCTTCCAAAAGAAAAGCTACAATTCCCTCAGTGATTCTAAATTCCTCCTCCTCATTCTCCCACCTGCTACTATGGTTCAGGAGAGTAGATGTGTATGCAATGGAGGCAATGGATGTGGTCGTGATCATCATTCCCATGCTGTAGATTTTGATTAAAAAATCTAATGTCATCATTCCAAATATTCATGAAAGCATACCACACAATGTGTCCTCCATGGAAGCTGATGAATTATGGAACGTAGGTGGTTGCCATTGGGCCTTAAAAGTTTACTAGCCAGACAGTTATAGAAGCAAAAACAAGCCAATGAAGCTTCCATAAGGAAGGTTGTTAATTCTAAGAATTAATAGTCTCCACGAATCTCTACGGGGCCTTATCCACTCCTTTGACATCTCCTTCTCTCCTATCTCACTCTAACATTCCCACACTAGCTCCCAAGATGGTATAAACTCCCTTTCAATCTCACTCGCTTCCCCCGGGCCCTTACTCTTCGATAATTATTGATTATATGCAAATAAAATGTCAAGTGAGTGGAGCAGCTAATAAGGAACAACCATAGCAAGCTTTGAGTTCTTATGGTTGTCTTACCATTGAGGAGGAGACAAAATATGCACTAGCACAATTTTTGCCTCATAGCACACTTGATGGCTCAACAACTTCGAAAGGAAAGAAAAATGTTTGAAGCATATTTTTGAATGGCTTGTATTCTTAGCCCTAAGGAAAATTCTCACACGCTATTTTTTTTATTACAATCATCGATTATGTATGCTACTAACTTTGGATTTTCCCATGAATAGATATTTCTTTGATCCTAGATTTCAAGCAATGACCTATTGGTTTCCCATGGTGGGAAGATGGTCTGAATCCTAGTTCCACCAGAAGAACTGACATGATTATGGTTGTGTAAATTTTGTACATCTTTTTTGCTAATATGAAGTTCTTTACATTTTTTCAAAAGAATATATGTACAATTGTTTTATTTAAGGTTCACATTGAAATATTTTATATATTATCAACATCAAAATATTATTTCGTAATATGTATAGAGTAGATTGTGAAATATACTAGTTGGAATGAATATTCAAATTCTAATTGGGTGCATCATCCTATCATGGAACATGATGTGTTACCTAAATAAAATGTATTGAGTATCTCTCAAATCATACCCATTGATATTTTTTGTAAACCCAGGATCATAGAAAACATCATGATTTTAGTGAATTTCACTCCAAATGATATTTCTACCTATATTACTCTTTTCATATAATTATAATATGTATTCACTTGTACATATGAAGATTTATGTATCATCGATAGCCATATGGATGAAATAAATAATCTACAGAAGAAAGGACTTCACCCAATAAACCCTCACAAACTTGACATCCTTAAGGAAGATGTTGAAAAATTACTTAAATATTAGTTCATATGTCTATTTTCCTTAATTGAATAGGTTTACAACATCATTCTTGTCACAAAAAAAGGGTACAATTCATGTTTTTGTCATCTAAAGGAACTCAATGGGGAATTACCAAAAGATAACTATCCAATCCCATTGATTGACCAGATCATTAATGGTTCACTAGTAGCGATATTCTCATTCGTGGATTCTTTTCTTTGCTATAAGAAATCAAATCAAAAGATCAATATAAATGGCTTAAATTTTCCCTTAAGGTACAATCACATATTAGAAATTTTCCTAGGGTCTTAAAATCATTGGATCCACCTTCTAGTAGGACATGCCTTATGCTTTTTATTACATCACATGAATTGTAGAGGCATATATGGATTACCTCCCCTCTTACTCTCGCAGACACACTAACATTCCAATGAATTTATGAGCCATCCTTATGCATTGTTGCTACTATAATATTCATTTCAATCCAAAAATTCATATTTTCGTTGTTTCCAGGAGATTGCAAGGTTTCATTATGTTAAATTACATGATCTTGTCCCTTAATTTCACTAACTAAAACATGCGAATGAATCTTGCAATAATTCTCAAAATTCTCTTTCTTGCATTCTCGCAAACACTTTGCATGAAAACATTTCTTTGAACATTTTTTATTCAAAGAAAAGAACATTGATGGTAGAGACATTTAATCAAACATTTGCATGGTTCCAAATATGAAACCCTTACTCAAAGTATGAAAAATGATAGCTAGACTAATTTATTATTAATTTGGCTATAAGAGTGGCTAGTAGGGTTAATGCTAAAGGTTTTTATGCACAACAATTACTTCTTTCATAAAGTAGCTTGATCCTTCTATAGAAAATCAATCCCCACTAGACAAACTCAAATTCTATAGAAATAAATTCATTTTTTTTAGATAAGCTTTGACTCTTCATAAATAAACTCAGTTGTTTCAATAACAGAACGTATCCACAAATAAAATGACTTGCTAGGGAAATTTAACCTCTCCACAAATAAACTCAGACACTATAACAAAGTTTGTCTTTTCACAAAAGAAGGATCTGGCATCCTCCAAAGATGAAACCTGAACTTCAATGTAGTACTACTCAAAAATTTGAATGATACCTCCCCTTAACCATATTGGGTGGTTGGATTTAGCACTAAATAAAAATCCTTAATGAGGTTCTCATCCTTACAACTAATCTCTTAGAGCTATCAAATGAAGTATGAAATATAATAACTAATATAGGTTCAAAAATGAGCTACAGTTCTCCTTTTCTAACTTGTATCACCACAATATGATGATTCAATAGCACGGGTCATAAAAATACCATGAATCTCCCCTTTTTATCTCTTTCCTACTCAATAATATAAATGGATTTCAATTTTAATTTTTTATTTTTCCCATAATCAGTTAATAACACCATTTAATTTAATTATTCATTCTCACTTCTAAACGTTTATGTATTCACTTGAATGATAGCCAAACAATTTAATTAATTGATCACTATTTTACTTCTATAGACTATGGGAATAAAATAGGCCACTCAGTTAGTGGCCATTCAAAGAAAGGGAAATTACATGGTCAACCCTCTCAAGGTTGACCAAATCATTAATATGGTTCATTCATATACTCTTACTAAGCTTTACAATTTTCAAGAGAAAGTGAACTTTTTATATCAATTAACTTCCAACTATGTTGAGGTAAAAATAGTTTTCATGCACCTCCCCAAAAAGGCACTATTGTGGTGGCTACAATTGAACGACACTGCTAGGAAGGCCCAGATTAAAGTGGTATGCCTATGGTATTCTATACATGACACATTACATTATTCCCTATATTTGAAATTCATTCTTTATGAAGGTGGTAATTGGTCATGGCGATTTCAACTCTCTCATCCTCATCCTCAAGATTGGGCTGGAAAGATTTACCCTCGAGGTTTATGCCACTACAATAATGAGGAAATAAAATAAGTCCACAATAAAAAAACTAAAAATAAAATGAAAGAGATGGTTGGGAAAATATTTAGCACGTGGGGAAAATCCCAGTATGATCTCTACTTGCCTCATTATTCATCACTCAGTATTTAGAGTACTTGATGCTACCCAAATAAAATGAAACCCTTGTATTTTCCCAACCCCAACGAGAAATAAAACAAAACACCTTAAGAGGTAATGAATTTAAATCTATCAAATGAAAAATCGAGCTTTTAAACTATCCAGCCATATAAAAGCATTATTATAAAGAAGTAAATGGTGTACTAGAGTAGTGGAAATAGAATTCTAACAAAAGGGGTAACTAGTGAATCCATGACTAATCCCTACTTGAATATATACACTCTAGATGTTGGACCACCATTAGTTGGTAACTTGGCTATGGCACCTAACCTTGAAGTCCTTCCCAATACATTACCACATCTACACTTGTACACATGGAATAACATTTGGACTAGGACCTACAACTTCCCCTTGAGGGTTAGAAACACATATTAGGGTTATCCACCGATCCATGACAAATATAAGAGAGGCAACAAAAACATGCCACTTGGTCTAGTTAGATACTTGATGTTGATCATTGTGTGAAGTATTGTTTGTGTATCTGACATTACGTATGGTCCTCTATGATGATTCTATGGTTTGAGTTACCTAATTATGGTTTGACAGGAACTTTATTATAAGGATATTTTGTGGGATGCTTGACATCATAGTAATAGAAAATGTTATAGGTGATTTCCCCACCTGCTAAGTAGTGGACTAGAAGTTGTACTCTCCAAACCAGAGAGAGAGAGATTAACTTTGATGGTGTAATATTTCCTACCTAGGATAGGGAATTAGACTGATTGAGGGAATTATATAATTTTTGACACTACAAGGAATCCCAAAATGCTAGACCATTGAGCCCATGATGCTTAACATTGGAGATATTGATGATTTGAGCAGTGAACCTAGGATTCCCCTAGCATGGTGTTAACACTATTTGATATGAATCACTTCATCCACCTAATAGATGATGATGGTCATCCTTAATATTACAAGATAGGTCTTGTACATCACATTGGAGTGCCAACAATTGAGCTAGTTAATTCCACATAAGCCCTTATCCTCTTCTAACGGTGATGTAGGGCACTTTTTCTTCACGATGTCTTGGCAAAAAGATACCTTCAATGGCTTGTACATGATAATATGGAGCACTCATTAGCCCTTACCTCACATCTTGAGGCCATTTTTAGTTCATTTGAAAAAATAACTAAATATACGTGTGTATTTAGTGTAAATAAAAATAAAAAATACTATTTGACTTCATTATAATTATTTATTTTATTTAAACTATTTAGATATATTTAAAAAATAAAAAGGTTGCAATTAAATAAATCTTTATATTTAGAAGGTATAAAATTATAATAAAATCTATAGAATTAAAAATAAAAAAAAAATTAGAGAAACAAAAGATAGAAAAAAGCATGGTATATGTTTAAAATAAATAAAACAAAACAATATGATGACATGGTAATAATTTCATTGATTGTTGAAAAATATATATTAATAATTATAGACTTAAATGCCACAAAAAAGTACTTAGGAATTTAGAGATGGCATTAATAGATTATGATGGATTAAAATGTAAAACAACAAAAATACCTAAAGTATTAGATATGATATTAAAATAGTTTTTTGTTGTTTCATAAATTTAGTGTTAAAAGGAAAATTAAAGTCATGTTATATAAACATGTTTCTGACTCCGTAGCTCCTCCAGCAGTGTGGTAAGACTCTGCAACTACCTATACAAACATTCTAAAGATGGTGGTGCTTCCTCATGGCTAGGTCATGAAACATGTTCATGAGCCAATTCACCCTCATGAATATCCTCAACACCCCCATCAGCCTCCACTTCTCCTATGCGCCCACAATGGCCAACTAGGACTTCGTGAGGTCACCCACCTTGCACAACGTGCCCCCTTTGTCTAAGAATTCCACTATATAATCTAGAACACAAAGACCAATTTAATTCAACCACCCAAATGTTCTATCTTGGTAATCAAAACCCGCTTCAAAACTCAACAAGATAAAAATTGTCAAAAATTACATATTCTTCCACAATTATCACAAAAGAATCACCCCCGTTATTACAATACGTCCTCTTGAATAGAGTACCACAAGTAACCAAGGACAGAGGTAGTAAGCCTGGGACCTCAAACTAAATCTCTCAACCCTAGGAAAATTTGGCGATAGATACGTGCAACAAATACTGCTAAAGATGAGTGGGACCATGAAAAATTCTTGAAAGCATAAAGATGACGAAACCCAAAAGGAACAGACGACTACCACATCCAAAATTCCATTTACAAAGGAACTACAAGGGCCTAAAGGCATAACCATATTTCTTACTAAACAAGGAAGAAAATAAAACCACCCCATTTTAACTCCTACGACAAGAAAATTTACTAGTTCTCTTATCCCCACCATGTCTCGCCATCCAAAGAATAGTTCACCACCCTTTAACTCACTGAGGTGCCAAACTGTGCACATTAGCACACCATAGAGACCAAAGCACAAGCCCCTCTAGCTTGCATTACCCTCTCACTCTAATGAAACCACTCAAATGAGCATGCATAGGTTAGTGGTCTATGCATAGTCAACATCCCCCTACCACCTTCCCAAACTCCAATATCTAGAAAAATCAGCTTCTCAGAAAAGAGAATTGTTCAGGAAATAATCTCATTCACATGTTTCTACAATCTTTTGGGTGTCCTATGCAACTTTTCTATGGCCCCTCGCCCCATCGATTCCCCATGTCTGGCCACACTCATCAAGGTAAACATTAACCTTCATGTTATTTTAATATTATAATATATATATAAAATAAGTAGTCATATATCTATTCTTTCCATGCGTCAACTCCAAACTAAATGAAAAAAGAACTCGATATCTCTTTCATTTTGAGTTACACACCACTAAAATGTTTTAATCATAATTTTCTTTTTCATTTACCAATTTAATATAATATCATATATATATAGTTGAAATCTAGATATTTATCTATACTACTACAACATAGAAACACAGACACACACATTCGTGTCGTATGTCAACTCCAAGATAAATAAGAAAAATATTACACATCTCCATCATTTTGAGATAGGCGCCATTAAAAGTTTTGAATCATTCTTTATAATTTTTTCAATTCTTTTATATACAAAATACATACTTGCCAATCTTCCCTTTTTGTTAATGTATTTTAAATTCTAATTCATATCAAATATTGAAGGAATTATACATCTCCATGATGCCATTGAATTAGGAAGCACAAATTAATTAAATGAAAAATATCCTTCACTTTATGTATTGATTGTTTACACTGAATTTCTTCTTGCCATCAATATTTCCTAACTGTCTAGTATGAAATTTTATTAAGTATTAAAGAAATTTAACATCTCCTTGATATTACTGAGTGGAAAAAAAAGTTTAACAAAGGAAAAAATATTTTAAATTCAATTTTTTTCTCTTTATAAATGTTAAGTTGATATAAAATTCCCACTAATTTGGTGGCAATTGATGGTTGTCCTAAATGCATTTATCATCACCATGCATTCACACAGAAAGTGGCTCTCATCCAACTTTAATATGCCCACTCAGTATGCTAATCCATCGATTTTTCATGGTTCCTAATCCAGCGCTGCATATCCTCTGTGTGATCTCCTTGTACTTAACAATAATGCCTCATTCACTTGCTTGGTGATGGAAAACATTATGTATGTCTAAATATTTCTTGGCTCTTTTGTCACCCAACTTGTTCATCATTCATCACCCACCCTGTCATACTATTATTTCCTTCCAAAAGAAAAGCTACAATTCCCTTAGTGATTCTAAATTCCTCCTCCTCATTCTCCCAATTAATACTATGCTTCAAGAGAGAAGATGTGCAAGCAATGGAGGCAATGGATGTATTCATGATCGTCATCCCCATGCTATAGAGTTTGACGAAAAAATCTAATGCCTTCATTCCAAATATTCATGAAGGCATACCACACAATGTATCCTCCATGGAAGCTGATGAATTAAGGAACATAGGTGGTGGGCATTGGGCCTCAAATGTTTACTAGCTCGACAACTATGGAGGAAACAACAAGCCAAAGAAGCTTTTAGCATTTTTTAAAGTGAGTTTTGCTTGAAATATAATAGAGATTTTATTAAATACTAAAGGTTTTAATTCATTTATATGTTCAAAGATTCATTTTAAAGTACAAGAAATCTCAATCTTACTTAAAAATTGTGATCTAATTTAAAAGAAAACAACCAAAAAAATTATAATCTAAATTAATTTATAAAATATTTTAATATATTTATAAGTAAAATAAACATAAAGTATAAAAGGTTATTATTAAAACATTGATATTAAAGGATTATTAAAAAGAATTATTTAAAGTTTTTTAAACATTGGGAAAAGTTATCATGTTGTAGTTGTTAAACTAAGATTACAGATAGCCATCACATATTGCTATCTCTTAATTCAAAGTTACTCATCATTATTCATGGAAAGCCACATCACGAGTAATTACATTGATGGTGGTTAGTAAGGCTTCATAGTATTTTTATAATTATCATTAATTTTTTTCTTATTATTGCTAATATTTATTTAAGCATTATATCTTAAATTTTAATTATGTCCATAAAGATGTTGAATGCAACATAAAAAACCGTAAAAATTAATCTTAACCTGTAATAAATAAGCTTGTGTATAAATAGAAACTAAAATAGTAAATTATTAATTCATAAAACTATTAAAATAATAATTCACTATTTCAACATTAAATATCATATTTTCAAACTTTCATTGATTATTCATTATCATTTTTATAAGATTAAAGGAAATCATATGAAATTTGTTTTTCTTAAAAAAGACCCAATTTAAATGTTAAAAATAAATATTATGTTATTAATATAAAATATTTATACATATTTTTAAATTTTAGCATAACTAAGACGTAAAATTAGAATGAAATGTTTTCATTTAAGTATTTTTGTGAATATATAATCATTATGTCAGTGAAACATAAAATGTTAGGATAAAATTATGTAAACCTTATCACTTAACCTTTCTTGGAGTTGTGTATGAAATACAAACAAAATTACCGTATATGATTTTTTGTTTTGACTTTTCCATGCTTTTTTAAAATATGTTTTAATTTACCGGTTATTATTTTAAAATATATATTTAATTTATAAATTCTTACTTTACACCGCCATATTAATAATAATATTTAAAAAACTCCAAATATGAAGGAAGTTTACCATTACTTAATTTTTTTGACTTTGAGTTAATTAATTAATTTACAATAAAAAACGAGTTGGTTGAAAAAAATTTCCATTGCAAAAGTGGGAGTGGGAGACCTACCTAAAATAGAAATAACTATGATGCATGAGTTTGTCAAAAACGCATGAGAAGCCAGAGTGGAAACGCTTAATCAGATATCCATTGATATGTCGAAAGCCAAAGAAAGCTGAAATATCCGATCAGTAAAAAGCCAAAGAAAGTCGAAATATCCGCTGATCTGTAAAAAGCAAAGAAAGGGGTTATCTAAAGTATATCCGCTTATCTATAAAAAGCAAAGAAAGCGGAAGAGGTACAAAGAAATTTAGTTTGTGATATGTTTTCTGGGAAGAGCCTCCATTTCGGTGTCTCGTTCTTATGTCTTTTAGGTAAAATTTAATGTCCAAAATTTGTATGTTGACAGAAGAGGATCACAAGGGATCTCTGTCGAGGAGCATAGTGGATTTGGTCTGCTATTTCTTGATTCGGTTATTGATTTAGATATATGCTCTGTCCCTTTGTATATATCAAAGTAAATTCATTTATGATTTAAACCCTCTGTCCCTTTGTATGTATATATCGAAGTAAATTCATTTATGATTTGATGGATAGGAACCACCAACCGCCAACAGGAGAGTTGTTATATTACAATGCGCTCGTGTTGCTGCTGCTACACAAACACTCCTTCACCTTGTGCTATTTTCTTAGACTATTTTGATAATTAGTTTATCATGTTCGAACTAGGTTTCATTTCTATCTTGGCTTTCAAATTTGTGTTGGTTGGTTGTAAGAAAAATGACCTTAGTTTTGTTGATTTTGATAATTAGTTTATCATGTTCGATCTAGGTTTCATTTCTATCTTGGCTTTCAAATTTGTGTTGGTTGGTTGCAAGAAAAATGACCTGGAAAATTTTGAGGGTTTCCCTTAGGTTTGGCTTCCAGAACAAGTATAAACTCATTTTTCCATATTAGTGTAAAATCCATTGAGTTCTTGAGGCAAATTTCAACCAACCTAATGACTATCCTTCATTGCCATTTTCGATAGATTTCAAGGAAACTGCACTAACTGTATGGTGGCCGAACATGTAAAATAGTGGCAATGTTTGGACCTCATCTCATCTCATCTTCGGAGGAGATAAACTTCCATCTTCATTTAAATCTTCCAGTTTCCAGTGAAGCCCGCAGGAGATCGAATCCTTCGTCTAGCTATGCAACCCAGATTTTTGCGATTTGACTGTATAGAAAACCAATCCCCTACGGGCTAAGAGATTGTTCCATCGTTTTTATTTCTATTTCTATATCTATTTCTATTTCTGACCAGGGGATCAAGTTCAGCGAAATCTAATATCAACCAAATCTGAAGGGTAGGAAAATTGAAAGCAATCCATCAATGCCATAAAATCTGTACTACCTAACCAAATAATGGGTCTGACATTCATCCTTTTTCAAATAATGGGTCTGACATTCATCCTTTTTCAAATCACATTTGAGCCCATTTGTTGGATTTTAGTGTGACATTTCCTTCCCGTGTCATCCCTTTCAAGTTGTCTATCTATGAATCTATTCGGAAAGACGCTAATGCACAAATAACTTAGCGCCAACTCTGTATAAGACACAACCCATCATTTTACATGAAAGAATGGCGTGGTTGTCAAGTTATCCTGTTTGAATTTTTCTTGCATTCAACGACCTATGAACCCTAGCCAATTAAATTTGCTTCTGAGATATAGACACAAAGCTGAATAGCTACAATTAGTTATCTGTCATTTTCAAGTTATCCGGTGTGAATTTTTCTTGCAATCAAGGACCTATGAACCCCAGCCAATTAAATGCAATCCATCCATGCCACAAAATCTGTACTACCTAACCAAACAAATAATGGGTCTATTCATCCTTTTTCAAATCACATTTGGGCCCATTTGTTTTATCTATAATTGTGAGATTTGCTTCCCGAGCCATCCCTTTCCAGTTGACTATCTATGAATGTATTTGGAAAGACGTCGATGCACTATCCCATTAATTTTTATTGCATTCAAGGACCTATGAACTTACTTCTTCTTTACAGAAAATTTCAAACCCTGCCTCTTCTTCCAGCCTTGTTTTCTTCATTTATGGATAATTTGAGAGGTTGAATACTTGTTTATAATTATTTTTTCTGCAACTATTCTTAGTGAACCAATACATACCAACATACTACTGTTTTTGTAACCTTGTGTTTCCGCCACCCTAACCTGATTTGGGCCAACGACGAGGAACATTATTGTAGTTCCATTTCAGAGCAGATGTGTGAGATTATAATATTATGATTATTATTATTATAGCGGACGTTTTCTGAAGTATTGTTGTGTTTGTGGTATACTTATATTTAGGGCTTTCCAGAATCTATGTTTATGATGACGGTGATTGTTCTTTATTTTATATTTTTAAAGATTTTATATAATTAATTTATTGATTTTAAATAGTCTTGGCCATTAAGAATAAATATTGATTTCCGTGCGATCTCTTTCAACCGCGTTTTATATTATTTATATAAATCTTACAAATTTTTATTAATTAAATTGTTGTTTTCATAATTAGTTATTTATAGTGTAATTTTTCTTACATATTATTTGTTACATTATCATGTATATATTGATATCTGAATTAGCATGGTAAAAAATGAATCAATAAGTATTATAAATGAAGAGAATGAAATGATATGAAATTTTAATCTTTTTTGTTTTTTTTTTAGTTTTTAGAGGAGGTGGAGGAAGCAAAGGAAGAGGCAGAGGAAGACGAGGTGGAGGAGCAAGTGGTGGTGGACGAGGAGGAGGGTCAGCATGAGGTGGTTGTGGTGGACCCGGAGGCGGAGTAGGAGTGGGAGGAGGAAGCGAAGGCTGTGGAGGAGGATGTGGAAGTGGATGTAGAGGAGGTGGTGGTGGATGAGGAGGAGGAGGAAGTGGAGGTGGAAGAGGTGGTGGAGGAAGTGGTGGAGACAGAGGCGGAGGAGGAGGAGGAGAAGGAGGAGTCGGTGGTGGTGGTAGAGGAGGTGGAGTTGGGGGAGGCGGCATGAGGAGGGGGAGGAGATGAGAGGAGGTAGAGGTGGACGAGGAGGATAAGGGAGGAGGGGGGGGGAGGTGGAGGTGGGAGGTGGGTGTGGAGGTGGAGAAGGAAGGGGATGGAGGGTGTGGCAGTGGAGGTGAGGTGGAGGTGGAGGAGGCGGTGGTGTAGGAGGAGGTGGATGTGGTGGAGGAGGAGGTAGAGGGCGACGTGGCAATGGTGGTAGAGGAGGAGGTGGTGGACCTGGGGGAGTAGGATGAGGAGGAGGAAGAGGTGGTCCAGATGCAGGTGGAGGTGGAGGTGGAGGTAGAGGAGGAGGAAGTGGAGGTGGAGGTGGAGGTGGAGGAGGTGATGATGGAGACGGCGGAGGTGGAGGAGGCAGAGGTGGTAGAGGAGGTGGTAGAGGAGGTCGAGGTGGAGGAAGAGCAGATGCTGGAGGAGGATGTGGAGGAGGAGAAAGGGGAGGATGAGAAGGAAGCGATGGAGGAGGTCGAGGTGGAGGTGGTGGAGGAGGTCGAGGTTGTGGAGGAGGAAGAGGTGGTTGAGGTGCAGGTGAAGGTGGAGGTGGAGGTGGAGGAAGTGATGGTGGAGGTGGCATAGGTGAAGGCGGAGGTGGTAGAGGTGGTAGAGGAGGTGGTAGAGGAGGTGGAGATGTTGGAGGAGGATGTGGAGGAGGAGAAGGGGTAGCATGAGAAGGAGTAGGGGGAGGAGAAGGAGGTCAACGAGGAGGAGGTGTTGAAGGTGGAATTTGTTGAGGAGGATGTGGAAGTGGGGTTGGAGGTGGAGGTGGAGGTGGAGGTAGAGGTAGAGGAGGTAGAGGCGAAGGCAGAGGTGGAGGAGGTGGTGGAGTAGGAGGAGGTGGTGGGCAGGGTGGAGGTAGTGGTGGACAGAGTGGAGGTCGAGGTTGGAGATGGAAGAGAAGGTGGAGGTGGATGTGATTAAGGAGGAGGAGGAGAAGGTGGTGGAGGTTGAGGTGTAGGTGGTGGAGGATGAAGGTGGTGGAGGTGGAGATGGAGGTGGAGTTTGAGATGAAGATGTAGGTGGAGGTGGAGGCAGAGTAGGAGGAGGTTGTGGAGGTTGAGGTTGTTGAGGAGGACGTGTAGGTTGAGGAAGAGGAGGTGGAGGCGGAGGTGGAGGAGGACGGAGACGAGAAGGAGGAGGCATAGGCAGAGATGGTGGAGGAGGTGGAGGTCTTGGTGGAGGAATGAGAGGTGGTGGAAGAGTAGGTGATAGAGGAGGATGTGGAGGAGGAGGAGGTGGTCAAGGAGGTGGAGGTAGAGGAGGAGTAGGAGGAGGAGTTGGAGGTTGAGGTGGTGGATGTGGAGGAGGGGGTGGAGGTTAAGGTAGAGGTGGAGATGATGGTGGAGGAGGAGGTGCTGGAGGTGGTGGTGGTGGAGTTGGAGGTCGAGATGGAGGTCAAGGTGGAGATGGAGGAGGGGGTGGAAGTTGAGGTGGAGGAGTAGGAGGAGGAGGAAATGCTTCAGCTGAGTCAACTAAGTGCTAGATCAAGGAAATGCTCATTCTCATTATCATATCAGAAAATTACATAACAATGTCTTCCACAAGTCTCAAACTCGAAAATGCCTAGTGCTTTTACATGAAAAGTCTAAATCCTAATGAGGCTCTAGGCCTCTTTATTTATACAACTGAAGTCTCGACCAACCTCCTTAAATCTAGGGAGTCTCGGCTCCCAAAATCAATATGAATTGGTTCTTTCACTATCACTGGCTTGGCTGCCTTTTGATCTTCATGACTCAGCTATTTTCAACCCAAAGCTAGTGTGATTTGATGGATGAATATTCAAATGAGTGAGGATTAAATGAGGAGGATCTATGCCCTACAATATCTCCTCCTTGTCCGATTCGAATTTTTACCCTTAAGTAGCCAAAATTGCCATGCTTTTCTCTCAAAAACATTGGTCGACTAGACATAAATCCTACTTTTACTCATCTCATTAAGCAAAATATAATCAAAATGTGTACGTAATTATGAGAAGAGTTTATTTAAATAAGATTGGAGGTGTATGAATGTCCATAGAGTTACCTAATGATGAGGCTCATCACAACCTAATAGATGATGATGTCATCTTAATATTACAAGATAGGGCTTGTGCATCACATTCAAGTGAAAACACTTGAGCAAGTTAATTCCACATAAGCCCATTTCCTCTTCTAAGGGTGATGTAGGGCACTTTTTGTTCATGAATATAACTTTGATGGCTTGTACATGATAATATGGAGCAATCATTAGCCCTTACCTCACATCTTGATGCCTTTTTGAGTTCATTTGAAGATTTAACTAAATATATGTGTGCATTCAGTGTAATTAAAATGAAAAAATACTATTGACTTTGTTATAATTATTTGTTTTATTTAAACTATTTAAATAATTAAA